>BQNB010176343.1:2937-13072 GCA_026074375.1 Tanacetum coccineum
CGCTAATCATGTAAACACGACCTAGCATACCCGCTAGTCGATCACCATGCCCTAGCATCCCCGCTAGTTAGGTAGCAAAATATGTCACTTACGCACCCAAAGGGCCTACCAGCCGCAACACTATATTAGGGCAGGACCACAAATAGACATGGAAAATCCTTGCCAATCACCCTTGCCGTGCCAAACACAGTACATGCAAGTAAAGTTACATCACATATATTCACATAGCAATCATAAGCACATAATTGTCCCAAAAACAAAACTACGTTTCGCACAGTTCAATTTCAAAACAGTTCAAAAGACATTTGAGTATCATTTTCCCCCAACGGAAAAACAATAGAAAAATGAGGCTACGAGAACTCACCTCAAGCAAGTCTTAAGCAATCAAATCTCAATCACACAAGTAAATGCAACGACGTCCGCACACGACCTAGTCCAGTTAATGTCCCATTTTAATCATTCATGTTCCAAAAAAGTCTTACTTTAGATGCAAAGCGGTTCGAATTGTTGTACAATTACCCATAAATAATTTAAGAAGGTGGTGATTGATTGACGTCTCATCCCAAAATATCTTATCAATCTAATATCTCAACGATACGTACTTATACTATTTAAAGAAAATAGATAAGTAATACAAGTAAATATTTATAATAAATAATTATAAATATATCTCGATAAGTCCATTCGGTACCCTTAGTTACCATAAAAATAATCATAATATATTGAAAATAAAACGTTTACTCATAAAAAGCATATTAAAGAAGTTTTAAGAAAAATTATATTTTTCGTCTTTTAGTGAATTTATAGAAATAATAAAATAATAAAATAATATTTTATAATTTAAAACCAAAAATAATGTTCTTAAGTAAAATTTTCTAAGTATAAACTTTTTATGAAAATTTGGACATGACCGGTACGTTTATATAACGTTTTTCAAGGTTTTTAACCTTTATTTCAAACATTTTTCAAACTTTCGACACTTTTCTGACAAAATTCTAAAATCTCAATCTTTAACGTTTACTAAAACGTTTTTCCCAAAATAACGTTCAATATCACTTCGTAAATACATTTCAATTTTAAAAATCCGTCAAAAACTTTTAAAATGACTAAATATTGCTGGCCCAGCCCAATAAGGGTCCATTAAGGTATATATACGTCTAAAATACGATCCAAGCCCAAAACAAAGGCCCATTTATATACATAAGCTCATACTAATAAGTAAAAAATAACCCGGACCACAATAAGCTAACAAATAAGCCACGACTTCTTTGTGCTTAATGGGCCGCGAGCCCAAAGCTCTAAATAAATTAGTCCATAGGCATAAAAATAAGCTAGTACGCTACGTATAGTATTTGGTTAGCACCATAAGCTATAAAAATAGTCCACGAACTTACGCCATACCACGAAAATAGTCAAAATCACTTCCCTTGTGATTTAAAAATGAGACATGAGCATATAATCTCAAATAAGCCATGAATTAAGCCCAAAATAAGCCACACCAGCTATTATCCAAAATAAGCTATCTAGCAATATATGTTATTCAACCATCACGACCACAACATCAAAACTACAAAACCCTCTTTGTTTCTTTTTATGTTTGACGCATCCAAACGCACCCTTTTTTATCCATTTCGTTTTCAAAAATCGATTTTTACGATGATCAACTTATACAACTAACATCTATGCATCAATATAAACCCAAAAGGACAAACGAAATTTAAATTTAGAAACTTACAAGAAAATCTTCAAAAGTATAGATTTCGACGCGAACCGGACAACCCAAACGTTGTTTAAATGAATACCCAAATACTCGTATCAACCCGTAGTATCTCGTTCTTGATTAAAGTTGAAAAATTTATGGTGGTTTGTGGTGGTTTGGGGGCGGACGGACATACACACACACACACACACACACACTTATGTATGTGTTTTATTTTTTTTAAATGAAATGGAATGAATGGGAATGATATAGTGGTGAGAATATAAATGTACAATTTCTAGACAAATGAGCTAAAATCATGCCTCCTTGTCTCTCTTGACTCCTTTGACCGGCCATGGGATCCTATGGGGTCTCGGGTCTTTCTTTTCGTGTCGGGATCACTTAAAAGCTCGTAAAACTCAACCGTAAATTATTCCCCAAAGTTACTTAGCATTTTTATTCATCTTAAAAATACTTTTCCAATAACTTAGAGTATTTACTTGGCATATTTACACTTTAAACCCTTCAAAACTCATTTAGACATTAACGGACGTGTCAGGACTCGTTTCCCGGCATTTCTTAAAATTCACGGGTCAAACCATCCGGAATACAAATAACATAATAATGCCTTCCAAAAAGGATTATTAATCACAATAAACCATAAATCACTATAATTCTCATAAAATCACCACCGTCAACACGGTACAATATCTGAATAAACTGACAAACATCAAATAGTCAAAGCCCTAAAAATGAAATATTCAGAACACAAAAAGGGCAAAGGTTACAGACGCCGTCATGATATGGATACGCTGAATTAGTAAAGAAAGTTAGATACGCCGTATTCAATTAAAGTGGATACGCCGTATTAGGTTATCGACCAGAACAGTGTATAGAAAAAAATTAAAACACACACAAAAACAAATAAACAAATATACAAGCAAATACACAAATATACAGAATTTTACACTAATCTAAATTACACTAATTAATCGAAATTACACTAATCCAAGGGGTTAGATTGATCTAATGTTAAAAACCAAAATATTAAATAAAAGTCAAGATTAAAATTTTACTCCCCAGCAACGGCGCCAAAAACTTAATTGTGTTGTCATGTAGGTGTTATTTATGTTTTCAAGTTTTAAATTTATATTCTACCGACTTTACCTAAAAAACACTTCAACAGGCAGTGTACCCAATCAGATGAAGTTTCGTGGTAAATAGGGTAGAGCTGAGCATCGGTTTAAAACCGACTTAAAGCGACTAGAACCGACCTGAAACCGAAACCAAAAAGTGATGAAAGGCTAAACTGAAACCGAACCGAATGAAACTCGAGTCGGTTTGGTTTTTATTGGTTATGTCGGGTCGGTTTCGGTTTTAGACACCAAAAACCAAAATTGCAAAATTTGGAGGGAAAAAACTTGGTGGGTCTTGGCTCAATTAGTTTTGCAAAATTTGTCAACTGTTTCAAACTATACCATGGTTTTTGGCTCAATTAGTTTTACGTTAATGATCTTAATGTTTTTTGCTTGTTATACTAGTGAGTTACTTATGCTAATCATAAGCTAAATAGTAATTTGTTATTTTGTTACTGCTTGATGCTTCGTTAAAAAGGCTAATGAGTTAAACATGCTGCAAAGTGCAAATAGCCAAATACACAACAACAAAGAGGTTATTTACTTATTTGGGACATAATACAATAGCAACCATAAATCCATAATACAGTAGAAACAAAAACTGATCAACAAAAACTAAACAACAACAAAAAGGTTATTTGGCTTATTAGCTTTCTTTGACAGCTTTTCTAACTTAGACCTGCAAGAACAGAAACTGTAGCAAGAACAAATAGAGTACAAGTTCAAAAACTCCATAAATACAGTAGCAACTTAGACTTAGACCTGCTACTAATGACAAATCTATTTTTCATAAACTCCATAAATACAGTAGCAAGAACAAAAACTGTAGCAAGAACAAATGGGGTATAAGTTCAAAAAACTCCATAAATTCAAAAGCACATGTTCAAATACAGTAGGACATTAGCAACAGGTTCCAAATATTCAAAAGCACGGGTTTAGAAGCTATTCAAAAGCACAGGTTCCTAAAAAATTCTGCAGTACAGTAGTTCAATAGCAATCAAGCTACACTTTTTTGCCTTTTCCATGAGCTTGCTCTCCCTTTTGTTGGTCTAAGCCCTCTTGGAATTCTTTAACAAGGTCGTCGTCTTTCATCAAATCTTCTAATGTATCTATAGTGATGTTTCTACTTGATGTACGAGTTCAATCTTGTGTGCATATTGTCACACCCCCAAAATCGGACTGTAGCGAAATAGTAACATTGGGGTGCGACTTCAGGGCACAAAGAACAAGTAACAGAAAACGACCTCAAAAGAGACGTTTAATAAAATGTCACATTTAATTTAGTAAAAATGTCAGAGTTAGTTAAATTAGGTTTCCATTTTATTATTATATTAGAAAAACTTGTCCAAAGTTTGGCAAATAGGACTCAAGTATTAAGCCTTCAAAAATTTAAATATATAATGCGCGACTCGAATGCTACCAATGGCTCCACTTAGCAAAATGTAACCTGAAAAATACATTGCTAAAACTTGTCAACAATAATGTTGGTGAATTCATAGGTTTAAGTAAAAAAAACAGTATTGAAATAATTTAAGAAATATTTCAGAAGAAAAGTAGCGTTACAACATTTAAAAGGATATTTCTGAAATCATCGAAATCATGTAGTAATTCAGGTAAATCAAGATAGTATTTAAAGTGGGACCACAAGACTTAGGTAATGGTGCGACTATAGTCAGTATTCCGGAGTCCAAAACAAATAATAGCAGACTTGTACGTTATTTCATAGTCCAATATAGGTAATGTAGACAAGGAAACACATTCATATGTCCAACACATTGTATTATTGCACTAAGCTCTGACCCTGACAGCCTTAACTAGATTTTTGCCACCATATCAGAAATTTAGGGATGCTTGCCATACGCCGGGACACCTCTCAATGTTAAATTGCATCCTTAATCAGACTAGTTGACCAAGGAAAAGGTGGATTGTCAGTCCCGATAGATCTATCTATAACACTCGCGCTTACTATAATAGCAATTAACGGTTCATGATAAATAGGGACTTCACGGCAATAACGTAACTTAGCAATAATATTCAGGCAGTAATTTGGATAGCATACACTTTGTAAACACTTGTGTCTGTAGTAAAACAATCATGTCTAAAATTCATGGTTTCAAATATAGGTATTCACGATCTCAAATCATGTAGTAAACAAATCAAGCTTTAGTAAAAATAATTATGTAATGCTTACGTATAGAAATCAATAAGTTTATGTAGTAAAACGAGCACGTATTCTCACCCCGAAAACAGTTTAAGAAAACCATTAAAAGAGAAAAGGTGGGGCTATGAACTCACCTTGATGTTGAAGAACGATTGACAGATAGGCATCTAATATGCACAACACAAACGGAAGACGAAGCGGCTTGATCAAGAAGTTGCGGCTAAACTTAACGGCTAAGACCCACTAGCCTAGGATGATGAATTTGGGTTTCCCGATGGATAGTCACATCAACGCGACACGTTGATAAAGATTTAGATTCCCAAGTTGTAATAGTTTGGTGGTTGGTTAAATAAAATAAATCGAAATGTAAACGCAAAGTGTGTAATATATTCCGTATATATTACATATGAAAAATAAACAAGTATATAATTCATACGGTGAATTATATAATAAAGACAAGAACCAAAAGCATAAGTCGCGGTATATAATACTTTACCAGTATTATATAAGAAAGTGATAGAAAAATAATTGAAATAAAATAATTTGACACATGTTCGGAAATCACTAACTAATTTAATAAAAACGTTCTTGCATAAAAGTAAACGCACGTTTTAAAGTTATGAATTAAGCAAACGATGTTTGTAAAGCTTTTACAAAAGTTATGATTTTACCTTTTAGTCGTGAATTTATAAAATAATATTTTATAAATTAGTAATTTGTTTCCTTGACTGGTTGTAGCTAAAATAGTTGTCTCACTCGTAAAAGAATAGTTTCCGTTTATTCCCCGGTTTATTGTATAACTACAATTTAAAAATCTTAAAACTATAAAACTGTCATTTTATTCGGGTTTTTAAAATAATAGTAGTTTAAGTGAAAATTACTCGAGTATAGAAATTTATAAATTTCAGCATGACTTATTCGTTTAAACAACGTTTCCCATTTCTATAAAATTCAACGTTTTCCCCTTTTTAACCAATCCATGTTGCAAAATATACGCGGGTTTTAATATGTATCTAAACGAGATCAATTAATTAATAACTAAGTAGAACCAAACACATCCTATGTGTTGTAAAACGCGAACCAAACGGCCTTGAAAGCTGTTGTCCCAGACAGCCTTAAAGCCGCTGTCCCAAACGCCCTATTTGGGCAGTTTTGCACTTATAGCCAAACGCACCCTAAAGACTTATAAAACACAAATATATATATATATATATATATATATATATATATATATATATATATATATATATTTATATTTATATATATATATATATATATATATATATACTAATCAATACATTATTTACCAATTTAAACCACCATTAAAATTTGGTTTAGTATATATTAATCTTGTATGACTTTTGTATAACACCCCGTGCTTTTCAGGTCATAATCCGATCTCCATTAATTCATCTTCCCTTTTTATCAATGGGTTTGCGTAATTAGGTCCGTTATTCGTCATTATTTTATATTCCTCGTCGAGAAAATTTCATGATTTCATTCATTCTACTCTATCAAGAATAAGAGTCATACAAATAAACCACACCAAAAACTTTAAAAACCTTATACATTAGGAAACTAAAAAAAGAATAGGATAAAGTCCATAAATTTACAATGTAGTAAATTTGTTACACTTATTGTATTAAAAGCACCTCCAGCGAAATAAGAGCAAAGAAGGGATAACATAATCTTATCCTAGAATAACCTGTTACCTATTAAAATCCATCGGTTAAAAGCCCACACTCATTTTCCTTATAAACCCCAATCCCACGTGAATGCTATAGCTGCCTCTTTTCCAAACGTTGCTTCCCATAAAACCCAAACAGTTTTCACCTTTAATCTACTGTACATTAACCAACATAACCCAAGGAAATTCTACTTATTGAGTTGTCACAAGATATGACTAAGAATGAAAACCACTATGCATGCCTATCAAGTGTGCATAAAGGGACAGGTTTGTTCTTTTGAAACCACTGCACCAAACACAACCCAAGTCACCTTAGTTCTTCATTATCTCATCTTTATTTGTCTTCCTTGGTTCTCTACTTCTGCTCACTGAATTCGACACACACACACACATTTTTCACCCCTTCATTACCTCCATTAAACCCTAAACCAAATTGTCATTCTTAAGATTTTCTTGTTGGTTCGTATGAAGAGGAAGCAAGAATAAAAAGGCTGTTGGTTTGGAGTCACGAAAAGATCCCACACAAACTAGGGTTTCATGTGTTGTTAAAATTAGGGTTTTCGTTGGGTTAAGCTCGATAAACACCTTCTTTCGCGTGTTCTGTGAGTTCACACTTGTATTCTATTTGTTTTAATTGCATATTTTCGCTACTAGTTGTGCTGAAAGTTGTTTAAGAACAATAATCTCTTTTTCTTGTGGTTCACCTTCTGACTGTAACACGGATTGAACCAAATTGACTTGCCTATACATTGTTTAAAATTAAAATAACTTGGGTTGTGGTTATGCAAGGGTATCATCTTTATAAAATCAGTCATGCGTAGCTAGGGTTAGGACTCGAATAAAAAGATTTCATGTATATAAAATTTACAAAAAGAACGCAGCCTACTCCATGACTTGCGTACACTATCCGACCCTTAAACACGAAGCATATAGGAACGACTTAATTACTTCCAAAAATAGGACGTGTCATGATCATTTTGCCCCTGAAATTACTAAAATTCGTCTAGAAAATAAAAAGATATAAGGACCCAAGGTTAGCACTGCTGTCACGCAGTTAATACTGTTGACAGACAGTTCAACACCCCTTACTTTAAGCCTTGTTTAGGACCCCCACTTGGGACTTAGCGTAGAGAGAACAAGTAGGGGCATTTCATAGTCGACATGGCATGTTGTATTTAGCAACTTGAATCACAAAAAATGGTTGAGAAATGAGCTCGCAATTTGGATCCAAAGTTAGTACTGCTGTCACGCAGTTAATACTGCTGACAGACAACTCGACACCCCCTACTTTAGCTTCATTTTTTACCACGATATCGACCTCTGCCCCCAAAACTTATAAAAGGTGAATCATAGTAGACCTGGCCTAGTTTTCAAAAGTGTTTTTACTTTGCCCTAACGTTAAGTAACGAATCGGCAAATTGCTTTCAAAAGTCTAACCATGTAAACACCATGAGCTAAAATGACCAAATTATTTTCTAAGTATAAAAACTGCCAAGCAACCCATACATGTTTAGCCTCATTTTTAACGCGTAAAACGACATTTCTAGACAAAGTTCACTTAACGACTATTGTAGACGACCTAACTGAGATTACAAATATGTTTTTACTTTTCCATATAGCCATCTAACGAACCTGGAATTAAATTGTAAAACTATGCGACACCTTATGTTAAAACTTAGTAATATGTAAGTTTAACCTCAAAAGTGAAACGTTAACATTTCGACTAATCAATTCTCATACTTAGAGACCAAACCAAGGGCGGACCTCAACTAACGAATTAAAGTATATGCAACTTAGTTTCTTAAAAGTCCAAAGTAGTAATTTATATACTTATATTTTAGCCACGTTGACCCGATAAAGTTGACTACTTTTAAGAAATTGTTTTCAAATATCGTTAATTCAAATATATTTCAAGCACACACTAGGGACGAGATTGCAAGTATTTATATTATTATTTTGGTTGACGTGAAGATATATTATGTATGCATAGGTTGCGGTTTTAAGCCTTTTGCAATGTTCTTGTGCTCCATACTTTACTTTGCTTCTACGTTATCATTACTTGATGTGAGTTTATAGTCCCCACTTTTATACTTTTTCAATCATTTATCAAATCTCGGGGATGAGATCATGTTTGTTTTACAACATGGATGCAAGTACATTTTAAATTCAAATATTACGAGTTTGCCTAAGTAGCTATAACCCACTATGCCCATCATCATGAACTGTTAATTGCATAGATGTAATTGTTAATTGCATTATGTGAGCGCGAATGTTATGAATAGATCTATTTGGGATTAACATCCCCGTTCGGGCAAGTAGCGCTTGCTAGTTTACCGGTTGGCCGGAAACGACGAACGTATACCATTTGGATTCATGGATGTTACGGGTTGAACATCCACATTGGGCAAAGTCATTTATATGTATTTGATATACATACATTGTTTAGCTTCGGTGTCATGAGCTTAGTGCATTTCGTAATACATTTTTGTGATATTGTATTTGTTACTTTATTACAGGGAAATCTTGCTATCCACTTCATTAACTTTATAAACCTATAAATTCACCAACATTATTGTTGACAGTTTAAACATGTTTTCTCAGGTCAATAAGGTACAAGTCACGGATACATTGGCTGGTCGTCATTTGAAGTCACATTATCATAAAGATTTGCATGCATTACATTTTGGAATATTGTTATGTTGTGAAATCTTTATTTTTACAAGATAAACAAGTTAAGCCCATGAGCTTTTTGTATCGAACCATTTATGAAATCCAATGTATCAGTTTTAAACGACCCTTATAATGGTCGTTCTCATATCTTGTGCTATTGATCTATGAAGTAATACCCTCGGAACATCATATTCTACTATGGCCCATTTTGGGGGTGTTACATATTTTCCCACTGTTAGTGTAAATCTTCCCACTGCTAGTGATTACACTGCTGATAAGTTTTGCCACTGTTGAAGAATTTCCACTGCTGCATGAAGATAAGAACTACTCTAAGTCAAAGACGCATTATTGTTATATTTAGAATGTATTATGTGTATATCTCATATATTTAGGAGATTTGGTTAGGTCTTGTCTTGTACAAGGCTCCTTATGTTATAAAAGGAGTCTTTAGGTTAGAGGAGAAATATATCTCTTTCATATACATTCTCTCATAGCTTTAAGGTTTTGTAAACCCTAGTACTGGTTGAGTACTCGTATTATTGAATCAATAATATTAAAGCTTTTTGGTTATTCACTGTTTCATTTCATTTCATTGTTATTCTTCTTAAACACTAAAGGTTAGATTCCGCATAGCCTTTGGTGAAATACATTAACAAAGTTTCTCACATTGTTTATCTTGTGTTTATCCAAGATAACAATAACCTTATAACCTAAGGTAGTAGATCCAGAGCCAAGGGACTCAACAAGTATTACTCAAACTCACTAGCAAACCCATGTCGAAG
>BQNB010176345.1:0-13072 GCA_026074375.1 Tanacetum coccineum
CTTGATCTTCGTACTTGCTTAATAAATGTTACGGTGTAACCATTTTTGGTGTTATGCCGTAACATTCTTCAGAATTTATACTTCTCCTTTTTTCCTTGTTTCTTGTCACTTTCCTCCATTTCACCTGAAAACTACAAAATGATAGAAAATATCTCGTTTTGAGTATTAGTGAAACATTTGCAGGTAATATAGGGGGGATTTTGCCACCAAAAAGTATTAAATATTTGATGTTATCAAATATCCCCCCACTAGACTTTTTTTAGTAAAGGGTTTTACCCCGGTAAATATTCCTCCACTTGACTTCTGCTTGCCTTCAAGTAGAACCTGTTAGAACATTTCATAAAAAGATTTCTCGAGAATAACTTCAAGAAATGAATTTATAAAACTCTAATGCTAGAAAACATCAAAGCCGAACACCTCACGAAAAGGGGATAAAAAGTCACTCAGCTCTCCACTAGTCTAAGTGTTTTATTTTCGGGGTGATCGCTCAATTACACAGATCTGCACCAGTTAGAATTATTGTTTAAATAATTCTCAAAGGCAACAAGGGTAATATGGTTTTAAAGGGTGATAAAGGGGTTAGGATAGACATGAGATACACATTTAATGGTTGTTAATATAAACACAAAACAAATAGTCTAAAGTAATCTAAGGTTGTCATAACTAGCTACTGTCCATCCATGGGTCCAAGAGTTTAAGTTTGAAAATCTGATCTTCAATAATGGGCTACTAGCTTCATTCTTCATAAGTATTGGGATCACTTGGTGTAACAATGGGCTACTAGCTTTATTTTTCATAGTCACTGAGATGTCATGGTACAATAATGGGCTAATAGCTCTATTTTTTATTTTTTTTATTTTGCACCATCTTCATATTTTTTAGCACATGGGTGGCTTTTTTTTGCACCCTCTTTTCTTCATGATAAATATGCAAATGTTACAGGAGTTTATATCTTTAATTATTGCTCCTGCAACATCCGATATTATATGCACATCCCCCCACTTGAGATAAACAATGTCGAAAGTGGTGATACAAGGGGGTCTTTATAGATCATAACTGATTGGTCTTCCATGAAAGCATATAATTTTCGTTCCTATTCCCCTGAACCATGGACTTAAGTAGCTAGAGATTTCAACACAAAGAAAATAAAGACTACAGGGTAGGCTAAGGTGAAATGGTGTAACGAAACATATAGAGTAGGGTGAAAACATAGATTGGTTTAACAAGGGTGATCTAGGGGTATCTTGCACTAATAATGAGTGCAACAAAAGGTTTTATCACGGGAGGTCGACAAGTCAGTGTAACAAGTCGATAAACACACACATATAGGCTATTTGGGTGATTTCCTAAGTGTTGCCTTCTTGAATAATCTATTCCTGCTAATCAATTAGGTCTTAAAATGATGTACATGCCAAG
Source organism: Tanacetum coccineum (assembly GCA_026074375.1). Lineage (NCBI taxonomy): Eukaryota > Viridiplantae > Streptophyta > Magnoliopsida > Asterales > Asteraceae > Tanacetum > Tanacetum coccineum. The sequence goes on from BQNB010176345.1 coordinate 1,417, forward strand.
TTCTAAAGTCTACAATACTACTGGCACACTCAATAATTTGGTGGATTTTTGAGTAATATAATGGAAACAGAATATTAGACATAAATCTCACCAAGTATAATAAAGGGTAATGTGCATTCGGCAAAGATTAATTCTAGTTATTTAAGAAAAATTTGTCAAAAATTTTAAAATTGGCATAATTTTAAAGAAAACTTGAAAAATCGAAGGCAAAACATACGTCAAGTATTAATTCTACTCTCATCCCCCCACTTGATTTGTACAACGTCCCTATTTTACATTAAGGAAATAAAATAAAAAGGAAAGAGTAGAATTAAGACAAGAAACTCCCTGAGCATTGCTTCAAGATTTGAAATTTAGCGGAAATCTTTAGATTATTTCTGTCTTCTCACAAGCTCTTTATCCCTTGTGATTACAAAAATCAACCAAAGCATAAATCGTTCTGCAATAATTATAAAGTGTACAGGAAATACAAACCTAACTCACTTTCGTAGGAATCACGGTTGCATTTAGCATATGCAACAAGCCTTTTAAACCACTTGATGGCCCAAGTGGACGAGTTTAGTCTCGTGAGGGCTTCCAGAGAACATACCCACAAAGTCCATTTATGTATACAAGGTTTAGTCATGTTTAAAACTTAATTTTTTATGATTTCAGAAGGAGGTTACGGCATAACCATAGAATGGGTTACGTCGTAATCAAGTGGTAAAAATTTTAAGTTTTAAGATGTTACGGCGTAACCAGGAAATGGGTTACGTCGTAACTATAATGGTTATGGCGTAAACTAAAGTTGTTACGCCGTAACTGCTACAATTTCAGTAAAGTTACCACATGATTATGAGTCGAGCCGGTCTCGATAATTGCCTCCTAGCTTCTGGATTCTGCAAAACAAAGTAAGAAACATGCAAACCAACTAATGCAAAAAGGAAATTTCATTAAATAAAGGACGGGTTATCTCTCGACAAGCACTTTTGTTTATTAACGAGTCTTTAAGTTAGACTCATGCACATTTGACATCATCTCGTCATCAATACATCCCCGAATCCAATCTACAACTTCCTGATCATATTTGTACTCATTTCATAAACTAAGGCAACCTCTGTAGAATCCTTTAATATTTTTTTTCAGGCTTATGGATTCCTTTTTTCTTATCTTCATTACTGACTTTTAACAGGGGTCCCATTGAGTTATGTTGTTTTACCGTTAGTTTCCTAAAGGCTTTTTTGGCTCGTGGCATGTGAAATATTGTTTTATCATTACCGATTTTAAACCAAAGTGTTCCTTTACCCCGGTCTTCAACTAGTCCTATTTGTTCTTTGAAAGGCTGTCCAAACAGAACTTTGGTTAATCCCTTTTCCACAAATTCACTAATATTTTCGAGAATAATGAAATCAACTAAGAATTGGTGGTTTCCTATAATCACATGTAAATTTTTAGCAAGTCCCGCCATGTTAATTCCTGAATACATCAGTTCATGATTCATGATGGTGTTATATGCTTTTCTGGACATTATGTTGAAAGGGATTTGTGGTTCAAAATAGGGGTTAAAATTAACAAACCCTATTTTGCAAGAGAGTTGTAAATTATCAAGGCTGTGTAAATAGATTCTACCACCGCTTTTTAAAAATTTGGTTTTAGCCTCCTCATAGGTTAGAATCCCTGGATCCAGGTCATCCTACATGTCATCTATATCGACAAAATCTTCCAATCCTATGCTCATTCTTTTATCAGGATCATAGGGCATCATACTGAAATCTTCCTTAATTTCAGTTGATTCTGATAGCGAAAGCGAAATTATATCTTGGCTTCCGTATTCGGGTGATAAGTAATTTTCAAATCCCCTTAAACCATCAAATTCTTTCATTTTATTAAATTCATTTATAACGCAAATAGGAGAAATAGATGCTAGAGATTCTCTCTTATTGATATTAAAAACGACTTGGTCATTTCCAACTCCGAGAGAGATCTTTTTTACCGTAAACATCAATCTTTGCATGAGAAGTTGCCAACATGGGCCTGCCTAGGATAATCAGGACATTTTCATCTTCCATGATGTCAAGAATGATGAAATCAATGGGAAACACAAAATTACTGATGTGAACTAGTACATTTTCTTTTATCCCTTCTGGAGATTGCATGGATCTATCAGCCATTTTGATAGCCATTTTAATTGGTTTCAAGCTTCCAAGTCCTAATCTTTTGAATAAGGAATAGGGCATAACGCTGATACTTGCCCCTAGATCAGCTAAAGCAACCTATTCCCCAAGGGTGATTTTTTAGACATATCTGCCATTTCACAGAGTAATAATTGTTTTCTTCAGAATTGATAAAATGCAGGCGTCAAATATACTCCTACCTTTTGATGATCAAAAAAATCAAATAACGCTATTTATAGCATCATTTATCCCAATTAAATAGCCCATTTTGTATGAATATTACAAGGAATTATTAACTTAATTCTTTGTAATTGATGAATTGCAGTAATTATTGGAGTACTATTGGTGAAGATTAGCAGAAAACGGCGCGCATTCTGAGATTAACATGAGATATTTGAAGATAATTATCTTGAAGACCAATACGCCGTATCCATAAGAGATACGTGAATCCGTGCCTACACTTCACAGATAACCACGAAGGATTGAAGACCCAATACGCCGTATCCAGGATCCTCTATACGCCGTATCTAAGGTTTATTATACACGAAGATTCTGGAAGATATCAAACGTGGTCCTTACTCTAAGAAATCCCTAATACGTCGTATCCCACATGGATGAATACGGCATATCAAACCGACTACCAGACTATAAAAACAAACGATCTAAAACCCATTTTTAGGCATGCAAGTGAATCCCTAAACCACCAAGTCGATCGAGAGACGATCAGAAGAGCATAAAAGGTCATAAAAGAGCCTCAAGATCATAGGAAAACTCTTGTAATCTTCGCGTAACCGAATACGCATTCGATTGAGGTTTCTTTATTTTAATCATTCATATATCAACCGTTTGTAATTTTAAGTAAACTGACTATCGGCGAGATACCTATAGGTATCAGCCAAGTTTACGAAGAACAAATTATGGATTTGAGGTTATAAACTTGATTGCTTAATTTACCGTTGATTTGTTTGATTTAAAGTTTATCAATATATATTTGTTTTACGAGCTTCAGTATTGTGACCTATTATTCAAGCTGTGGGTCATAAGTCCTAACCTAATTTAATGCGCTGTAACTTTTGGTGTTTTGTATTTTGGATATGCGTAGGCTAAGATCCGGGGATAGCTCTACCATATTGCAATTTATATATCTAGAATCAAGGATCACGAAAAAATGACCTATCCTTGCCTTTAGATTAGTGAGCTTAGTTGAGCCATAAGGTGACCTTGGTAATCAACCGAGTGTATAGTTCCTTATTCCAATGTGAAGACTCAGACCGGTAGACAACTAGATATAATAAAATCACCGTTAAGCAGTAAGTAGTAAAGTACATCCTGAGCTAGGGTTTAGTGTAAGAGCTACCATTACAAATCTCCTAAGATAATTATAATCAACAAATCTTGCTTTATGCGATGCGACTAATTGTGCAACAGATAAACGTGTCTAGGCTTCAGGGAAGAAGTACCTCGCCTTGTACTAGAAATGATAAGTCCTTTTTCGAGATAAGTCAATCCCTTGCACTACTAAACAAACTCAACGTTTTAAAACGGTATTATTCAGGATGATAAGTTTTTCCTTACATTAGTTTTCTTGACCGTGTCTCCACTATCGATATGTTTGTTCTCATGTGTGAGTTTATTGCTTTACTTGTCAACAAAACCTTAGGTTATTTTAGATACACCAAAACCATGCGCAGTCTCTTAGGTCTGAAAAAAAAACCCAACCACCCTTTATCATTAGATAAGGTCTAACTTAGGTCTTGACATAATTAGATATCTTAAGGTTTAAACTTAGATAACTAAAAATTAACTGTGATAGATTAGAATATTAACGCTCTCGCCTAGTGATCGACACCCACTTACTAACAAGACGCAACATCTGACCGGGTAACGCCCGTTATTAAAGTGTTGATTATTTTTAGGTATAGTCGGCATAAAATAAATAGTAAAACTTGATATATAAATAACACCTACACAACGACACATCAAGTTTTTGGCGCCGCTGCCGGGGAGTGAAGTTGTTTAATTCTTTTTTATTAGTGTTTTTAGTTTATGATAGAGTAGTTTGCATAAATTGTGTGTTAGGTTTTCCTGCAAGTAAATTTGCATATGTGTGGTCTTGTTGTGTGTTTTGCATATTCAAAGTACGCAGTAAACCGTCAACGTAAATTTCAGATATCCCAATTGTGATACAACTAGTTATTAACAAGTCCTTTAAATAAATTGACAACAAACAATTATTGTCGAAAATGTCCCAGTTCAAGTTTTGGCTTTAGTCCACAAAAAGCCATGAGACGTTTCTGATACCATCATAATCATATTTACCCCTTTAAAAAATCTTTATATTTTAAATAATTGCCTAAATTAATGCGGTAACTGCTTGTGAAAGAGATTTCAAACTTATAGAAAATATGGCCCTCCAATGAAAAAAACCAAAAACCTAACAACAAAGATCTAAAAACCGAGAAAAGAAACATAACTTTTGGTTTAGGGTTTTGGTATGTGCTTAATTACACATACCTTTTACCTATAAAAACGGGCCTAAAATGACCAAAATACATCAAAAATGCATTGTATTTGTGTGTTTTGTGATTTATGATTGTGCAGATAACGAATATTCACTAAAGGACAAAAATCAAGCCAAAACGGACAAAACCGAGCACGGAGTTGGAAAGAGCGTAAAAAGTCAAAGTCAAAATCAAAAAGTCAAAGTCAACAAGTCAAGGACGAAGCCGAAACCGAAGAAATCTTATCGGGCCAACCCGTACCCAGGTTAATGGGTCGGGTCAGCCCAAAAGTGTTTATCTACTCATTATAAAGCCCAAAACTCATTATAAATAAATCTGGCCCAAACTTAAATAATTAAGCCCAAACAAAAATAGCCCATTAACCTTTAACGACCACCCCTTTTTAACCTTTCACAGTTAGTCCTTAGGGACTAACATTGCTAGTCCTTAAAGACTAACAAAACTAGTCCCTACAACCTTTAACCCTATTACATCCCTAGTCCTTCCCCTAACTCCCATCAAAATTAAACTAACAGTACCCCCAAATCCTTTCCCGCCAAAACCCCACACTATTCACCATCCCTATCACTCTCAAGTCTCAACCTCGTCCCATGAACCCCACAACAAAACCCCACATCACAAAACTCCAAACCACGCTGGCAATCCTAAATGATGCCATTGGCTAAGAAGACATCATGGACAAAATGAAAGGCTGTGATGATTTAGCTTGGTGAACAAGATAAATTGATGGCTAGGATGAAGCTTTTGATGCTCCACACACAAGAAACACAACAAGCACACATATGCCAGCTTATTCAGCTATAAATAGGCTTATTTTCCTTTGTAAAACTCATGTAATTTAGGAGTAGTGTAATCTAGTTTTAGTAACTTAAATTTACTGCTTATTTACAGCTTATTGTACTTTTTAAAAGTCTTGTACTCTTTTTAAGTTAATGAAAATTTAAGTTTTTATGTTTATGCAAATCTGTCTCTTTTAAAGTTTTATGCATTTAAGCTTATTTTTGTTCACAAGTCATTTCTATAAGCTCTTGTAAGCTTATAGAACCTGTTATACTCATATAAGCTTATCCAATAGCTTTTGTGAGTTTTTACTGTTTCATTAAGCAAAATTCTTATTTTGAGCTTTTTGGATGATAAGCTAGCAATGGAAGAGCTTATGGGTTTGGCTACAGCTGATGGACAATAAGCTGTAGTCCTAGAGCTTTAGGATTATTCAAATTAATGTTGGTAATCTCTCATCCTTCTACAACTGCTTTAAAATCATTTTTAGCTTATTCCTTTGTGCTTATTATTATCTGCTTAATTTATGCTTATTTACCGTTGCTTATGGCTTATTTCTGTTTAGTTATGCTAGCTAGTGCTTATCATGTGTAGTTTATGGCTTTAGATATCATTTGTTTAAGTTTTCTCATAATCTATCTTATTTAGCTCTTAGACTGCTTATTCTTGTTGCTTATATCAAGTGCTTATTGAAAGATGATTTATGCTTGTTTTTGCTTATTATACTTAGTCATAATCTGGTCTTTCAAAATTTAAGCTTAAATCTGTGTTTTATAAGTTAAAAATGCAAATTTTGCTCATTTTATTTTTCAGAAATACTAAAAAAAATCAAAATTTTACTTTCCTGAAGAAAAATTATTCTCGTTTTTAATGAAGAATTCCTGCACCAATTTTATTAAGTTAACAATATGAAGAAAGACACTGCATAAAAACGGAATTAATCGTACAATCAATATGACTAACCAACTGACATCAAATTTAATCATAAACAATTATAATTAATGTTTAATTTGGTTCTTAAAAATCGGAAATATTCCCCTACACCGCTTTTTGTTGCTAAAACCTTTTGATTGCAATAAGATAAGTTATAAACAAACAAAGCAGAATACAAAATATCATTCACACAACATAAAAAAACAAACAATAAAGAATTAAAACACACTCACTCCTAATTGCGGACAAAATAAACATTTGGATGGCCCCCAGAATTGCTTTTCTTTATTTATGAGTCTTGTAGCTAGACTCGAAGTCACACATCCTTACGTGACTTCTCCTTCATCATCCATTCCATCTTTTATTTTGACAGGAGCAGGTCGCTCATTTTGGAAGTTTTTGTTCTTCCACCGGTCAAACTCCATCTCCTTCTCCAGTATGAAGTTTATCTTTTCCTCCTATTTCAAGACTCAAGCCTATTTACAGTCATAGTGGGGTTTATAGCTCTATATCATATTAATTCCTATCATCGTCCTAACAAAGGATTCAAGTATCCTATGGAGAATGGCTTAATTACTCTTTCTAGATCTTAGAGTTATGGTGCCTTTATCAAACTTAATCACGGCCTTAGCCATTATCAAGAATGGTGTTCCTAAGATGAAAGGCCTCTTTTCCTTTTCCTTAATGTCTAAAATTACGAAGTCTACAGGGTACACATGCTCAGCACCTCATTATTACGTCCTCTGCCATTACCCTAAAAGTAGATAGATATGATGGCTACTAGGGAGAGTCCCTAATATCCTCCCGACAAGGCCTATTGTAAGTTATTTTCATATAGATTTTAAAGGCGCATGATGTGACTTTTACCTCGGATCCTTGGGTCAACAAGGCTTTCATGGTGTTTTAAGCCTCTTATTGTTACAGGGTATTTCGAAGATTCCCCTTCGATGTTCCTCCTTCCATTGTTATCTTTTTCTAAGTATCTTCATCAACAATCCCCGTAGGTAAAAAATTGTAAGTCCTCTCCTTTCATTTTACAAAAATAAGTTCTAGAGTTTAATATACTACCGGTACACTCATATAATTTAATACCGATACCAATGCTCCAGAAAAGGTGACAAAACCACATATACACTTCCGTAACGACAGAATAGACACACATGATTGCTCACTCCTTAACTCGAGAAAGCTAAAGGTATAAACTATCTTGGGTATTAATAATGGATACCTGAATTCCTATAGATCTAAAGGCGAACCTCACATTTTTAGGGTGGAATTATGAGGGTTTTTGTGCTAGTCATATAAATTTTTATCTATGAGACGCTAATAATACTCGGTTTTCGTGGGTATGTGTCATAAAAAAATTTAAATTTTGGGTCAAAATTACCTTTTTATGCTATGTTTCGATATATTACCCATCATTTTAAGGAACAAAGCAAATGGCAAATGAAAGAATAATTTCTAAGGCTTATTTTCCCCCTACACTTAAGTTGAACATTGTCCCCAATGTTATATAGAAGTACCCGTAAGAATGAATTAAAGGAAAAAGAAAACAAGTAAAAAAACTAGTACTCCCTTAGTTTGCTCAATAATGGAGAAGAAACATACGATAACTGGTTAAATCGTCCTCCAAGAATCATACAATGAAACTTCCTAAGAACTTCCAAGCTTTTTCTCATCAAATATAACCTGTAATCAAAGACAAAGACAACTAAACCAATCATAAAATGTGTGATATAATAATATACAGTGTGAAATTAGGGTTGACTCTATAAAGCAGTAAAGATAGGATGAGAGAATTATTAAACTCATGGTTTTGCAGGTTTATAAAAGAATTACAACTTTCTTAAGTGTTATACAAGTTTTATTTTCAAAAATACTTAAATTTTTTGAGTTTTCTTGTAACTGGGCGTTTGACGCCGTCAGGAATATCCTGATCCCATCACAAGTGTCGTGGTGACGGCGTCGCGTGTAAATCGTGGCGCCGTATCCACACTCTGTGAAAACTCATTTTTTGTTTTTGACGAAAAATTTCCTATACTCATTCTTATAAGTTATTTTCCTGTACAAAATGCTGCATAAAAACATGAGAATTAATCAATTTAATCATATGACTTGAAACTGACACGGATTAATCTAAACAATTTATTTTAAATGTTTGAATTTGGTTCTAAAAACCGGATATTTCCCTTACACTTATTTTGTTGCAAAATACCTTTGATTTCAAATAAGACGAAGTTACAAACAAACAAATCATGATTACAAACTAATTCAAACATAATAAAACAAACAATAAAGAATTAAAACACAAGACACTCCTAATATGCGGGAAAAGTAAATATTGGGTTGCCTCCTAAAAAGCGTTTTTCTTTATTTACGAGTCTTGTAGCTAGACTCGAAGTCACATGTCCTTACGTTGTTTCGTGAATGCTCACGTGTCCACGAATGAGCCATTCCTTCAGTAACTTGGTACATACCATCGATGATGGAAGGAGCCACGTTGAGAAATTTTTTGTTGAAGAATAGACTCTAAACGGTGTGCTTCTAGAATTCTATCTCTCTCTATTCCCCTATACTCATATCCATTCTTTATAATAGAGTTATAAAAGGCCAAATACATGATGTTCATGGGTAGGTCAATATCAATATATGCGTTAGCAGTGAATTTATGACCTATCATGCAGGGAATTTTAAGGTTTCTCGGGTCACCCTTTTTGATCCTAAAGTCATAATTAAGTGAGCATTTAGGCATTTCCTTAATCAACAATTCATAAACCGATTCCTTACTTGTGTTAACTAAAGCTAGAGGTTCTTCAACATCTAACCATTCAATTCCCTCGTCATCTTTGTTAGATCCTAAATTACCAACAGCAGTTATGTTTTTCCGCTCCAGTAGTGGTGTATCTCGTTGTTCTTTAATGTATTCCACGGTGTTGGTGTCTTCAGGGTTGCCCTCTCTTTCTTGCTCTTCTTCCTCAGCCATGCTATCACGAGAGTCATTTTGTTGCTTGGGATGTATCGTGATAGTGTTGATCGAACCATGGATATAGGTTGAGCATTGCGGGTCTTCAGTTGGGTAAGAACGAGCAGACAAAACTAGATAAGTACTCAGTTTCGGGTTCTTAACCGTGTCGCTAGGTAGTGCTCCTGCTATTCGATCAGTGATGGCCTTCAACACTATGTCAATTTTGTTGGTCATCTCATTCTGTTGTTGTTTAAAATCGGCTTCAAACTTAGATAGTCTAGCGTCTTGAGATGCCATGAAGTTGGATACCAATCCTTTTAGATTTGATTGACTGTTAAAGCTCTAAGGACGGTTGTTGAAGGAACGGTTCAAGATCAAACCGTTGGGTTAGAACCGGTTAGGTGGGTTTGAAAAATTATTTTGGGAATTTTGGGGTTGTCTCCACCTAAGGTTTGGGTGACTTTTCCATGACGGATTATAGGTGTCACCAAAATTGTTTTGCTCTAGCTTAAAAGTATACCACTTACCTCCCGTTTCATCGGTACGCGAGGATGCGTATACAACAAAGGCTTGTTCGGGATCTTTCATGCAATACTGAGTGTCGTGGGGACCACTGCAGATCTCACACGAGGTAGTGATTTTGTTCACTTGAGTAGGTTGCGTTGGCGCAAGATGAGCTTCCATCAAGCGTTGGACTTGATTCTCGAGCTCGATGAGGCAGCGATCGGATGTACTCGGGACATCTTAAGGCAAAGTGATTGCCTTGACCGGCTTAGCGAAATCCCTTGGGTCGTTCCAACTTTCGTTGTCATAGAGGGCGAGGTCCTCTAGTAATGCCCAGGATTCTTTGGCGTTTCGGTCATGAAGCTTACCACCGGCCGATTGGTCAATGGTTCGTCTTGTGGCGGGATTGACATGGTCATAAAAAGTTTGCACTTGGAGCCAAAGGTCGATGCCATGATGAGGGACTTTTTGTAGTAAGTCCTTGAAACGAGTCCGTGCTTCAGATAGAGATTCTCCATGATGTTGTTGGAACATCAGGATATCGTTGCAGAGTTTTACAGTCCTTCCCGGTGGAAAGAATCGAGCAAGGAAACGAGTAGTAAGATCCTCCCATGTGGTGATGGATCCTGCTGGAAGACATTCAAGCCAGTTTCTAGCTTGATCGCGAAGGGAAATTGAAATAAACGCAGGCGCGTTCTTTCCCTGTTTTCACCGTCAAGGTCAAGTGAGTCCATAAGTTTTAAGAAATCCTTGAGGTGTTGGTTTGGATTCTCAGACCGAAGTCCGTGGAATGAGCATCCGTTTTGCACCAACCGGATAGTGTCGGATCGAAGAGGTACCATGTTGTTCCCTACGAGGAGCTCGATGGTATTCCTGTAGCCCTCGTGGCTAGGTTTGGAGTAATCTCCAAGAGTACGGATAGGATTCTCGTCTCCCATGGTGGTTGACGAGAATGGATTACGAAACAATTAACACAAAGAAAAGATAGACTACGAGAAAGCTAATATGCGGAATTAAAGTCTCACTTGAAAGGATTCAAGCGAGTAGAACTAAGTTAAACTATGATCGAAACCTAACTATTCCCCACGCAATGGCGCCAAAAACTTGATGTGGTCGTCGTAGGACTTCAACAAGAAGTTTTACAACTCCCTAGGCAGAGTACCTAACCGTTGTAGTAGTAGTATAGTCAAGACTCGGGGGTTGTTATCGTTCTCTAGGGGAAAAGGTTGGGAAGGCTTGATCACGGTCTAACAGAATTCTAGCGGTTGAGAAAAGATTATTTTTGTGTTTTTATATTTATAGGAAAGCAGGTAAATCTATGGTTTGAGAGGGTGGTTTGATAAACTATTAACTAAGATAATTGATAATTGAATGTATTTACTTAATCATTCATTACTTATTAGATTGTTTCTCCTAATCCTGTTGACTTGTCACACTTGTGATGTAATGTGTAATTATTTCCTAAGTTATGAACGAATTACACGAATCCGTCATCTATTTAATATTCTGTTATGGCAAAGCACAAGTAAGGTAGTATGAAGACTATTACAATACCACTAAGAGTATATTAAATGCGTGTGAAATACCTTAAGAGAGATCAACCACATAAGGAAAAGGTAGTATGAAGACTGTTACCCTATGGTATCCTTTCTACGCACTCGCATTTCCCTAGATGTGTCAACTGTGATACAGACAAAAGCTGGTTTTCTAAGGCCTAACACGCACATTCATCAACAAGAAGAAACAGTAAAAGGATCTACAATCTGACTTTCATACAATCATAAGCAAATATAAAGGAG
>BQNB010176346.1:0-13072 GCA_026074375.1 Tanacetum coccineum
CCATGATAAACCCTTCTGTTGCACTCATTATTAGTGCAAAATACCCCTAGATCACCCTTGTTGAGCCAATCTATGTTTTCATCATAACTCTAAATGTTTCGTTACACCATTTCACCTTAACCTACCCTGTAGTCTTTATTTTCTTTGTGTTGAAATCTCTGGCTATTTAAGTCCATGGTTCGGGGGAATGGGAACGAGAATTATATGCTTTCGTAGAAGACCAATCAGTTATGATCTATAAAGACCTCCCTGTATCACCACTTTCGACATTCTTTATCTCAAGTGGGGGGATGTATGTGTAATATCAAATGTTGCAGGGGCAATAATTAAAGATATAAACCCCTATAGCATTTACATATTTACCATGAAGAAAATAGGGTACAACAAAAAGGCCACCCATGTGCTAAAAATATAAAAATGGTGCAAAATAAAAAATAAAAAAATGGAGCTAGTAGCCCATAATTGCACCAAAACATCTCTGTAAAATGGAGCTAGTAGCTCATTATTACACCAAAACTCATGAAGAATGGAGCTAGTAGCCCATTATTGAATGTCAGATTTATAGACTTTGACTCTTGGACCCATGGATGGACAGTAGCTAGTTATGACAACCTTAGATTACTTTAGACTATTTGTTTTACATTAAATGTGTATCCCATGTCTATCCTGACCCTTAATCACCCTTTAAACCATAATACCCTTGTTGCATTTGAGAATTATTTACAGATTTGTGTACTTTCCAAGCTTAGAATACATGCTATAATTGTTCAATTGAGCGATCACCCCGAATTTGAAACACTTAGACTAGTGGAGAGCTGAGTGACTTTTTATCCTCTTTTCGTTAACGTGAAGGTGAACCAGCTTATTAATGTTTCTCTAGCAATAAGAGTTTTTTATAAATTCATTACCAATGAAGTTATTCTTCGAGAAAAGTCATTTTATGAAATGTTTTAAAACATGTTCTACTGAGAGGGCAAGCATAAGTCAAGTGAGTGTAATTATATTTGAACAAACAATCAAATCATGATAACTTTTGGTGGCAAAAAAACCCCTAAATATAAACTGCAAATGTCCTCTCTAGATTGAGTAACAACACGTAAAAAGAAGATATTATCTATTATCTATTTGAAGGTTACAGGATGGAAATGCAGGAAAATGACAAGAAACTAAAGTGAAAAAGGACAATAAAGTATAAAATTCTGAAGAATGTATCCGGCTAACATCAAAAAGAGGTTACGACGTAACATAAATAAAAAGCAATGAACGAAGTATACCAGGAATACATATTACGCGCTGATTACACAATTTCAAGAAACTGACCCGATTAAAAAAAACCCCTAAATTTGGAAGGAAATTCTCGTCAAAGATATAAGTTACATACGAAACACCATATCTAGTTTAACGCCAAACCACGAAGATCCACAAAAATAGAATGAAGAACACGAACCTAAGAAGTGTTATATGGAAGTTCGGCGTAACACCAAATCTGGTTAAAGCCCTAAATAGCAGTTAATTAAGGAAATGTTAGTTTAAAGATTGGTTTAACGACGAAACCACCTTTAATTGTAACGCTGTAAATTGACGATAAACAATTAAAATAGAGGCCACCATTCAAGCCTAATGGACCGACATCAACAATCCTCCACAGCCAATATAGAGGCGACAAAGGCTTCCAACCAACAAAGAATTCACCTGGAAGTCAAAGAGAGATCACACTTTACTTTACTTGTTTTGTAGTTTAATCGTTTCAAATAACGAATCCGAGTAAGAAATATGAGTTTTCAAATAAGAAGTTTCTTACTATCTATTTACTTGTGTTTTTACCTGTTACAATGAGCGGCTAACGCACTTTAAAGTTGCGCTGGCCAAAGTTATGGAATCTTACTTTTGTTATGCGTTTTTGAGTTTTGTATATATAGGGTCTGGAAGTCGGTTGGATACGGCGTATCCAAGGGATTGGATACAGCGTATTAGGGGTTTCTTAGAGTAGGGACCACGTTTAATATCTTCCAGAATATTCAAATACTATATCTTGAATACGGCGTATTGAGTTCTTCTAGATACGGCGTATTGAGCTTCATTCCTTTATGGTCTTTGGTAAGTGTAGGCACGGATACGCCGTATCTTTCTTAATGGATACGGTGTATTGGTCTTCAGAATAGTAATCTTCAAAATATCTTCATTTAAGCTCCAGAATGCGCGCCTTTTGCTAATATTCACGAAGTACTCCATAATTACTGCAATTCTCAAATATAAACGATTAAGTAACAATTATTTGCAATAACTATACAAAATGGGTTAATAACATGGGATAAATGATGCTATAAAATAGACGTTATTTGATGTCATCAAATATCTCCCCACTTGAATCCTACTTGTCCTCAAGTAGCCTTTAGAAGTTTATAAAAATATATCCCTAAGGATATTTTCTGTTAAAGCATTTATTTGATCTATTACAAGTACACAACCAAACACCTCACGAAATAGGAAGATGAAAACACTCAAATCACTCAACTAATCTATGTGGTAACATGTAACTAATTCGCTCAATTGCTCGGTCGTGACGAGTATTCTATCATAAGCTTGGCAAGGATACACATCTCCACCACTAAAGCCAAGGAGTAACAAGTTTATAAAGGTAAATATGGGTTTTTGTATGGAAAGGCTTACGGTTGATCATTCTACAATCTTTCACCAGAAGTACCACTCCAACAAGGCAGCTGAAGCACACATACATGGCCGTAACGACGGAATAGACATGTGTGTTCGATCACATCCCCATTCAAATTTAACCAACGGTTAGGATGAAGAATGATATAGGGTAGGAACCTTCTAACTTTCACCAATAGTAATAAACCAACAAGGCAGCTGAGACATGCATACATGGCCATAATGACGGAATAGACATGCACGCTCGATCACATCCTCATTCGCGTAAAACCCATGGTTAATCATTAGGTGAGAGGGAAGTAAATTGTTGTTAAATAAAAATCAAGAAACAAATAGATTAAGACTAAGATACAAGTTGCTAGACTCTTTTTCCCGACCGTTACCATGATAAAGACACAACAACGTCTTGATCATAGATCAAAAATAACAACCAAAGTTGGCGTTCCCGTAACGGTCAACTTTCCAATCATCCCAAAACTTTACATACTCTACAAGGTAAGTGGCGATATCTTCCAGTTTGTACAATACTCTACATCGTTGATTTTTGTTGCGTATCAACGAATAATCGATCCTTCGTGTAATTCCTTCGGTTCTTGCGAAACGATTATCTTCAAACTTTCCTTCTCTTTTTTGTTGCGATTTTTCTAATTTTTTCGATTTTTTTGCAATCTAACTATATACGAAACTTGGAGTAGTTTCACCATCTTCACGACCATAATAATTTCGGATAATTCGTTCGATAGCTCCTTCGTTCTTCGGACTCACCATTAATTATGATCGTAGTAAAATCACATGAGTTTTGACTATAATATACATTCCCATTTGCAATGTGCAAATTTCCAACCGCACCAAAGATAAAAAATGACACAAGACTCGGGAAATACAAACTTTACACTTTAAGCAACTAGGAACTGTAAATTAAACTTAATCTAACAGGGTAGGTTAAGGTGTAAGGGTGTAACGAAATAAATAATTGGTGTAGTTCCTAAAGGATTGGCTCTACGGGTTGTTCTAGTGAATCTTCACTCTAAAGATGAGAGTGGAAAGGGTTTAAACTGGAGGTTAACTAACCGGTGTAGTTAGTTAATAAACAACATGTATAGGCTTTTTGGGTGTAATCCAAAAAATTTACCAATGTAAACAAGTTACTCCAATTAAATCCATAATACTCATTATTGCTGTCTTGAATAGATATACCAGCCAAGTTCTTAAGTCTACAACATCACCCTTGGGTAAACATTTGGAAACGGATAGTTAAATCCTCACAATATCTAACAAGGGTTATTGTGTGGGGGTTATGTATCAAGTAATTTCACAAAAGTATGCTTGAAAAAAATTTAAATTTGAGCATAATTTAAGCATTTTAGTAGGACAAGTATAAATTCTAGTTCCATCCCCCCACTTGAATTATACAACGTCCTCATTGTATAGATAAAACATTAAATACGGGAATTAAAAAAAAATTAGAATGAGAAACTCCCTTGATATTTTCTTGGTAGATTCTCCATGTTGAGTTTATTGAGCAAGATTGTGTTGAATAACCTCCTTGAAGTTTCAAGACTCCAACACTTCAAGATCTTCTAGATTTGTAAATTCTCCACCAATATTCGTCGATATTTCTTTGCTTCCAAGGTCCCGTATAAAACATAGGAAAAACATGTGCATTCCTATCTTGATACCCACGGTTAATTTAAACTAAACTAAATACGAGTCAGTTTTGGTGAATACGCCGTATCATGTGCATGAATACGCCGTATTTCCAGAACTAACAATAATGTTTTTAAAGTGCATAAAAAGTAAAGACTGATAATATCCAGACAATCAATACGCCGTATGGTATGGAGCGGCGTATTGATGTTTGGGAAGATAGACTCGATAAAATTAAATAACAATCCGGGTTGTCTCCCGGGAAGCACTTTTGTTTACAGCTAAGTCTTTAAGTTAGACTTTTCTTCAGCTTCTCTTAAGTTAGACTCCCTTCAGTTTCTTGTTGCGTCATTCTCTAACTCTATAACCTTATCATCCTCCTTGTCAATGTCACCTCCATAATATTTCTTCAATCGTTGCCCATTGACTTTAAAGCAAAACCCGTCCCTGTTAGTGATTTCTATAGCCCCATGTGGAACAACCATATTACATGTTTGGACCGCTCCATTTCGATTTAAGTTTTCCAGGGTACATCTTCAAACGAGAATTATAAAGTAGCACCTTGTCGCCTACCTTAAAATCTTTATCACCATGAAGTTTAGAATCATGCCATTTCTTGGTCCGTTCTTTGTAAATTCTAGTATTCTCATAAGCATCCATCTCTTAATTCGGCAAACATTCATTATAGCGGGCATAAGACGTACTTTCGCTAGCAATCGTTAATCCCATATTACATTGTTGTTAATGCCCAATATGCCTTAATGCTCGATTCTTTACGGTAAATGGCATCTTTCCCCATAAACTAAATCTAATCTAAAAGGATGTAACAACCGTATCGGTTTTATAGGCCGTCCTAAATTCCCATAATGCATCGTTAAGTTTTTTTGACCAATCTTTAGGATTGTACCCCACTGATCTCTCTAAGATGCGCTTAATAGCCCTATTAGTAACTTCAGTCTGTCCATTAGATTGAGGGTGATATGCCGTGGATAATTTGTGAGTCACACCATATCTTTGTAAAGCTTTTTCAAGCTAGGAATTACAAAAAAGTATCCCTCTATTACTAATCAAGCTTTAGGAACTCCAACCTACTTAAATAAACTCTTAAAAACTAACCACAACACGCCAACTTCGTTGAGTAAAGCTTGAGCTTTGACCCAATTAGACATATAACTACAGCACGTAATATGTATTTATTACATCTAGATTGGGGAAATAGGTCCCAATGAAAATCTAATTCCCCAAACATCAAATACTTTGCATACCTAATAAATATTTTGAGGCAGTTCGTTCCTGAATATATGTTCCTGAACTTTGACATGCATCACAATCGTCTAAGCGTACTCATAACATCCTTAAAGACACAGGCCCATACAATCCAGAGACGTAAATCTTCCTTGCGTAATATAGCACTATGAGCCCACATTAGTCTCGATGACCAATGTGCCAGAATTTCAAGGGTTTCGCTTCCAAAGCCACACCTCTTCTCATTATATAATTCAGCACAGTTTTTAAATACATAAGTTCCTCCCAGAGAGTAAGACTTACTTGCAGAAAATCTCTATCTTTTTCAAAGCCAATTTGGGGAACAACCTTCCCAACATATAATTAGCAAAAATTCGCATGCCATGGTCATCGTCTTTAATCTTGGAATATTAGCACCAAAAATACTTGTTGGAGAAATTTATCAGCAATTTTTCTTTCAGTTAACACCACCATATGCGGAACTCTCAACCTAGATAAGTAATCTGCGGCCAGTCTTCTCTTCTTATGTTTCTCTAATACTTAACAAGGGATAGTGAAATTCCTCGGGTCTTTTTCTTTTGATGGCAGTTCGTTGAGCAAGACAGTTGAGCACCTTTCATTCATTGTCTCTATACAAGCTTCTTCAAGTCTTGATTTATTCATTAGTAAACTCTTTAGATATTTAGCGTATTTTGGTATTTGCAATAGGGCATCGATAAACGGAATATTAATATCGAGTTGTTTCAGATTCTCTAAAAAAATTCGTTGCAGTGCTTCTTCTTTTTCTTTTCTCACCCGGTTTGGGAAAGGGATAGATAGCTGTTGTAATTTTACCAATGGGTGGGCAGCTTTTTCCAGAATACTCGAAGATTTATTTTCCACACTGTCATCATGCGCCTTTTTTGCACATCTTACTCAAATCTGGGAGGTTCATTCTTGTTGATTTCAGTTTCATTAATTTCTTTACTACGGGTGGCTTCAGATGTCATCTTTCCTCCCCTAGTTGTCACTCATTTGACTTTATTTTTTAGAATCAAAACATTACTCGCATCTTTGACAATTCGTTTACCTCGATTTTCAGCTCACTCAATAAGTTTCTTCATGTTTTTAACAAAAGCTCGTTGGTGGTTCTAAATTCTTTAATGAATATTTCAATCCTCCCTCGTGTTTACGTCTACCTTCATTAATGAAATTAGCCAATATTTCTTCCATAGTTAACCTCCTCATAGGGTAATCGAACGGGTAAGGAGGCTCCCTGAAAACGGTACCTGAAAAGAAAGACATAATTCGAAGTAAAACTATTCTAGAAAACTAAACTAGAAAGCTAACTAAAACTACTACTGTATCGGATAGTCGATACATCGTATTCAGTAAACTGGATACGCCGTATTGATGTTTGATGTCGAATACGTTGTATTCAAAGAAAATGGATACGCCGTATTCAATAAATAATAGCGGACAATAGATAAATAAAACTAAATTTATACTAAAAATACCAATAAAAACAAGAAATCAAACAATCGCACTCCCCAGCAGCGGCGCCAAAAACTTGATGTGTCGTTGTGTAGGTGATATTTATGTATCAAGTTTTACTATTTATTTTATGTCGACTATACCTAAAAACAACACTTTAACGGGCAGTGTACCCGGTCAGATGAAGTTTCGTGGTAAGTAGGGTGTCGATCACTGAGAGTGGAAGTTAACTCTTAATTCTACTGGTATTTTATCTTATCTAGTTTTTGATACAATATAAACCAAATAATACTAATTAAACCTAAACTAACGCAAAGGGGGTTTTTCAGCGAAGATAAGCAACAAGTTTAGTTCTAATTATCCTAAGGTGATGGCAAATAACACACACAAGTGATTAACAAAAGATAGGGAAGAGGTCAAATTAGGAGTGTAATCGAGCTGAGACAACTCGCAAACAACTCGAGATCGACTCGAAAAATATTCGATTCGACTCGATTTTAAACGAGTCGAGCTCGAGCTCGAGCTACTCGTGTAAGATATCGAGTCGAGTTCGAGTTTTAAGTTACTCGGTTCGTAAGGCTCGCGAGCCTTAACGAGATTTTGTAAAATTACATATATACCCTTTATTTACATTCATATATACATCATTATCCTTAGTATAAAAAGAATAAGATAAAAACCTAAAGTAACTTTACACCAACCAAATCACCAACTATCTCCTCCCTGCCGTTTCATTTCTTTCCTTTTTTCCATATTTTGACAATCAGCCTCCATCTCATCCAATCAATAATTGTTTTTAAGGTTCTACACTTCTACGACAATTCTTAATTCTACGAAGGTATAGCTTCATTGTTGACAATTACTTTAGTTGTATTTTATCTTTGATTTTATCATGTTGTACGACAACATGATATTATTTGATTAATTTTAGCTTTGTGTTTTAGCTTTGATTCTACGGCAATATGATAGTATTTGATTAGTTTTATCTTCTTGTAATTTTTACTTGAACATATCATGTTGTAATTTATTAATTGTGTTTTAGGTTTTGGTGATCTAAAACAATTGAGAAATACTATTTGTGTGTTTATTATTTTGTCATTACTTGTTGGTTTAGTTATGCCACTTATAGAAGAAAGGTGTGGTGAATGAGGAGTCATATATCACTTGTTTATTTGTTTATTTCACATCAGTTTTGGTGCTATACCGTTCAACGGTTTGGTCTAAACGGATTAATACATTTTGTTGATATTTTGGGCTTAGTGAGACATAGTTTATCCGTTTTGGTTGGGGGTGATTTAAGTTAGCATATCTTGGTTAAAAAGTATGTATGAATTTGATTTTGTTCATGTTTGTTTTTTCTTTTGTTGGCTTTATCCATGAGACTGTATTGTACTAATTTACTAGTCTGCTAAAACTAATATAAGTTGTAGAGGTTTATCCATTAGCAATATATAAAGTTGTATGGGTTGTTGTATTAATATTACATGTTATGTTTTTTTATCAGATATGGAATCATCTCCAGTTGAGGGGTCGTCATCTCAAGGTTTAGGGCAAAATAGTACCGCTAGTCCATTCGCCGCAACAAGAACGCCAAATGACAACCCGACTTTAGAAGATAATGAAATAAACCGCACAACTAATAATAGTGGAACTGTGGAGGAAGAAGAGGAGGAAAGTTCTCATTTTGAAATCAAGAAAAGGAAAATGACTTCTAAAGTTTGGAATGAGTTTACAAAGTACCTGATGGGCGTCAAAAAGCAGTGTATACATCATGTAAAGCAAAAATTTCTGTACTTGCAAGCGGAAGTACTACTCACTTGGGAAGGCACTTGAAAAGTTGCACCCCACGAGCTATATTTCAAAAGCAACAACAGAGGATTACTTTACAAGTAGTTGATCCAGATAGCATGTCACAAGTTGTGACTCCTGCTCTTGTAGATGGAACGTTTGATATGATGAAAATGAGAGAATCAAAGGAAGAAAAAGACATTGACAAAATGATTTTAATGGAAAAGCAATTAAAGTTTTTGAATGAAATTGTTTACAAAAAAAATCAATCAATTCAAACCATTCATATGTTAGCTCCTAAAGGCCCAACATTCAATGGTAGACCAACCTTTGCAAATCCAACCTCAAAAAGGCCTAATCTGAAAAACCATGTTTGTATAAGATCCCATATGACAAATCTGATCCTGCAAACAGACTCACCCCCGATAGGCAAGAGACGCTGACTCTTAAAAAAGAGAGTCGATCAAAATTAAATAAAGACAAAGTGAGACCTTATGACTACACAAAGCTAAATAGTCTTTATGAAATTTTCAAACACGCAACACATAAATATCATGAACAGTTGGCACATGCAAATGAAGTAAGAAAGAAAATGTGGAGAAAATCTTTTGTGAAATCTAAACCAAAAATTTTCAAAAAAATCAGTTTCTTACCTATTTCAAAATCAATAAGTAAAAGTAGACAAGCATACAATGTAATGACGAATAATATAAATCATTTTAGAGAACTTGTTGATCAAGCTTGGGAAAAGCATTCTCATGATTATTTTCGTACACCAACTGCTCATGATATGGAAATCCTAATTAAGACATGTTTGATGCCTCTTGCCATAAAGACACAGAATGATAGTTTCACATTTGTTCATGAACTTAAGCAAGAAATGCATGATGATTTAAAGTACGTTGAATCCTTTGAAAAAGAAATTGACGAACTTGAATCTGATAAAGCAGAATTTTCAAACATGTATGATATACTTCTGCAAGAGTGTGTCTAATGATGTTATGTGTTCATATTTGCATTTGTTATCTGATTTAGATGCTCACACTGAATTGCAATGCTTACATCTTCATAAAGTGAAAGAATGTGAATGTCTTTGATATGTCATTGTGTAGGTGTTATTTATGTATTAAGTTTTACTATTTATTTTATGTTGACTATACCTAAAAACAACACTTTAACGGGCAGTGTACCTGGTCAATTGTAGTTTAGTTGGTAAGTAGGGTGTCGATCACTAAGAGTGGAAGTTAACTCTTAATTCTACTAGTATTTTATTTACCTAGATTTAGTACTAATCTAACCTAATTATTCTAATTAAATCTAATTATTCTAATTAAATCTAATTAAACCTAAACTAATGCAAATAGGGGGGTTTTCAGCCTAAGAGACTGGCACGAGTTTAATTCTAATTATCCTAAGGTGATGACAAATAACGCACACAAGTGATTAATAAAAGATTGAGAAGCAGTCAAACGTGAGGAAACTGTATTAGCCAGTTTAATCTAATAATATGTCTTGATTGTCTATTCGTGCAATGATTGTATTAATTCGTTGGTGGTATATCATTCCAAAGTTAGGTGGATCTTCTCCCTAGACTCGAGGTTTGTCACTAGTTAATCCTGTCACAATTAACCTAAACCCGCATAAAGCTCACACCATTGATAATAATCTATCTAGGAAACTATATCAGTGGTTATATCGAATCCCAGCTCATGGAAGCTTTACCAACTTATTGCTTAATGGAAATTCATATACTAGTAGTCCACGCCCACTTAACTACCTACGGAAACAGGACGTTAGGTGTAGTCCTAAGTCACTGGCTTAGTCTACCTATCCACTTAACCATATATCAAAACAGGGCTTTCTATTGGTGATCCTATTATTCTAGTTATATGAATAAGCATTATATGTTTTCTATCCCAGACTCTTAGCCTACGCCCAAACAACACCAAAGTTGCAGCGCATTAAATATGTAGGACTAGATCCAGTTGAATGATAGGAAAAACACATAATTAAGCACATAAACGGGTATGAAGTGATAAACATAATCAACATGCAACGAATAAAGAACAATCGATATAAAGACAAATCAAAACATTATATTATCATAAACATGGCTAATACCTAAAGGTATTAGCCGATAGTCATTATAACAATACACGAAATCATAGATGAACGATTAAACATAATGCTAACCGAACGCGTATGGTGGTAAAAAGCATATCTAAAATCGTATTTAGGTTTTGGTATTTATAGACTCTGAAAATTGGTCGATACGGCGTATCGAGGTTGCTTGGCGTGGGCTCTAAGAATAAAATATTCCAGAATTTTCTTGAGCTGGTATGGATACGGCGTATCGGACCTCCTGGATAGGGCGTATCGAACTTATTGGGTACGGCATATTGAGCTCCTCGGGTATGGTGTATTGGGGTCCTTGGGTATGGCGTATTGGCTCTTTGGGTATGGAGAATTGGCTGAAAATGTGTTTCTTATGGTTTTTGATCAAAGTATCATATACGGCGTATCTGCTGACGTGGATACAGCGTATTCTTCAAAGTCAAGCAATGGTCTTTTGATTCGTCAAAGTCTTGGATACGTCATATAGGTCTAGAATAATATGGCGTATTTGCTGTCAGATCAGTAGACTTTCTCGAACTCTTCATTTATGCTCAAAAATGCGTGCCTTTTAGCTAATCTTCACCAAGTACTCCATAATTACTGCAATTCTCAAATACAAATGATTAAGTAACAATTCCTTGCAATAATCATACAAAATGGGTTATTTACATGGGATAAATGATGCTATAAAATAGACGTTATTTGATGTCATCACAATCTTTAGTCTTTTTTCAGAAAGAACCAAAGAATTGTCGAGAGCAACTTGTTTGGCGACAACTGGATTCATGTTTCTGCCAAGAATAGATCAATACAGTTCATATGCAGGGCAATTCATAGATATTAACTAGGCAGATTTAAACATATATTATCAGGCATTCAATCAAAGTATAGGACGAATGACATTAATTAGAAAGTCAACTTAAAGGTCAACTAACTAACAATTGGTCATATACATTTAATTTAGCAACTTACATATGATTTAAGAAAGATTAATCCTAAGAAGAGTTACCAAGTTAAAACACTTAGAAAAAAAATCATCTTTTATTTATCATGTATAAATCGCCGTCCATGACCATGTATAAATTTCAGCCTAGAAGGACTGTATAAATTGCCGTCTAAAATGGATGTATAAATCGCCGTCTATGGTCCTGTGTATAAATTGCTGTCTAAAAAGGAATGTATAAATCGCCATCTATTGTGTGATGTATAAATCGCCATCTATTGGGTGATGTAAAAATCGTCGTCTAAGGGTGATGTATAAATCGCCGTCCGAGGGTGATGTATAAATTGCCGTCTAAGATTGCATGTATAAATCGCCGTCTATGATTTCATGTATAAATCGCCGTCTATAGGTACAGACGTATAAAACGCCGTCTATAAATATTGATTTATACAATCTTTTATTTTTTTGGCACTTATACAACATAAACACATGAACCAAGCATATTTAAACATAATCTATCAGTTATAACAAGAATGAACCACAAATTTTTTTATTTAAAGTAAATAACGAGTAAATTATCACTCGTTAGAATCAAAGTCACAAAATCTGCACATAAGTTATGGAATTTCTCAATCCTATGCATTCACATAAGCATAATAACACATATTAAACACAAACCCAACATAAATTTCAAGTAATTCCCAAATACCCAATTTTTTGCAACAAGAATCAAGCAAGTCAAAACAATGTGTTAACTCTATTCAAATCTGCTATAACCAAGTGAACTACACACCTTAAGCATCAAAACCCCTCAATTAATTTGAGATTTGGTCAACCTTTGATTTTCACTAACCCTAAGCCAAATTCTAAGGATTTCAAGCAAAAGATCGAGTTAAAACCTAATTCCTTTTGTAGAAGAGTTGTTTAGATGGTAAGGAACATGTTTGTAGTTTACCTCAAGTCTTGAAATGCATGATTTATTGATGATCTAGATGGTGACGATTTTGAAATTAGAGAGGGAAAAAATTTTAAGCGTGTTTGTGTGTTACTGTGACGAGAGAGGGAGGGAAGGGGTGTTTGTGTTAAAACTTTTGAGTTTGGCATAAATGCCCCCATACTCTTATATCTTTGGCATATTTTCTTAATAAGTTTTCTAAGGCATAATATAGTTTTACTAATGGCTCAATTAAT
>BQNB010176347.1:0-13072 GCA_026074375.1 Tanacetum coccineum
TTTATTATTACGGTACACACACAAGAGATACTGTTTACAATTACAATCATGGAGTATTTATATGTTGAAACCCACCTTCCAATTTAGTTATTTTATCAATGTGGGATTAGATTTGCACCTAACAAGCCAATATCAGTCTTCACAACTCAACAATCTCTCACTTGGTATGGCACCAATTTATTCTTAACTATGTGAATTACTACTAAATTACATTTAATATTTTGGAATAATTAGATGGAGGGAATGTGTGGCGCTAATATTTTTGTAGTAAGACATCCTGTTTCGTACCGCACAATTACACACACCATATAACAATAGTGAAAAGAAAATAAAACAGACTAGTTAGATCGGTTTTTCACAAAGTAACCAGTCTCCATTAAGGAGTGTCTATAAGATTTTGTGTAGTCCTCCTGTTCAAATTCCAAGGGAATGTTAGTCTACGTTATTTAGGATTACTCTATATTATTTGTGTTGGGATATTACACCCACGACAAAGGATCACACAACGAATAACCAAACAATTAAGAACAACAAACACCGCCTACAAAAGATAAATAGCAGAATGTAAATCGACACAAGATATAACGTGGTATCCACGACTAGGATAGTCATGGCAATACACAGGATAAAACCAAAGAGATATTATTAAGCTCTTTCCAATCTACACGGCCGTGCCCAACTGCATGACCCATGCCAAACTGCACGGGGTACAAATACACACACTCAAGATACAACGAGACACACACACCCAGGTCCATGTTTACATTTTCTATGAGAGGCGTATTTATAAATTTGAAACTCATCTTCAGTTTACTTATCTTACCGATATGGGATAAGCCTTCACAACTTAACAACCTCCCACTTGAAGGTTGATCACTTCCCTCCTCTCCATCTCAAGTAATCTCTGTAAACTTCAAACCACCTTCCCTTTAACAATGTTACTGCTCTCACCTTCTTGTGCCGCTGAACATACGAAACACGCCACTAACCAAACACGTGGCTATGAGACTTTCGATACAAGGTATCTTGAATTAACATCATTAAATTGGGAATAACCTCTCTATGTCTCAGGTAATACACCATCCTCCATTCTCAATTCTCTACATGTTTATGAAACTGCTTAATCCAAAAGAAAAACTTAATATAGATTTGTGATTACAAAATTGAGACGCTTTAACACTTAATATTCTCACATGACTCTCTCATAAGTTTTTCTCACCTCTCTTTAGATTATACAACGGCCATAAACTAGACTCTCACTTGGTTGTTGCCAGTTGTAGGCACATAACCAAGCACTTACTTCTCAGAGCATCAATCCTTAATCTGTTCTACTCTTCTTAAAGCTCTCACTGTTTTCGGACCCATCACTTGTATCTGAGCTCCCACCTGGGCACTGAGTGTTTTCTAAACTCAACCTATGCTCTACAAATATGTTAATATCCCTTGCAAGGTTCTCTAGAATGTCTACTATAACCTCTTGAGTCTGTCGATATTTAACTTCACGTCTTCTACCACTATTTATCATTACCCATAATGTCAGTTCTACCACCGTTGTGCAGAATATGACAAACCAAACACAAAGTCTTTGTTCTTCTTGTAATGGCCTCCTCTAAGCTGTATGATTCTTTCTTCTTGAACCTCAGCTCTGATACCACTTGTTGAGATATTACATCCATGACAAAGGATCACACAACGAATAACCACACAATTAAGAACAACAAACAAGGCCTACAGAAGATAAATAGCGGAATGTAAATCGACATAAGATATAACATGGTATCCAGGAATAAGAAAGTCATGGATGTCTATGGGATCAAACCAAAGAGATATTAATAAGCTATTACCAATCTGCACAGTCATGCCCAACTGTTTGACCCATGCCCAACTGCACGACCCGTGCCAAACTGCACGGGGTACAAACACACACACTCAAGATACATTGAGACACACATACCCAGTTCCAAATTTACAATTACAATAAGAGGGGTGTCTATATGTGTAAAACTCCTCTTTAGTTTACTTATCTTATCGATGTAGGATAAGCCTACACAACTCAACAATTTGTATTGGGCTCAAGCCCATGCTAGAGAATACTTATATTTATCGTTAGTTTTGATGGAAAATATACGAAACACTTTAGAAACCTACATAAATTAACTAATGAGAAAATTTTAGATTATTTGACCACTGATTGGGGGTACTTAATTTTGCTAATTTTTCACTGTTTGTTTACACATTATAAATTAATGGTTACATGCCTTGCTTAACAAAACATGTATACTAGGTACTACTATTCTATAACTGTTTAAATTTATTTGAATAAGGTAACATTGATGATCCTTACAAGCTCCTAACCATCAAGGACGTCCTTGCCCACTCAAGAGCTTACAATCTAAACCCTCTTGCGTTATCAATCAAAACTCCTTCTTATTAACATTTTGCCTACTAGATTCCTTACATGCTAGCTATCATTTTGTCTTAATTTGATCGTATATATATGTAAATGTAATATACCGACTCCATTCCAAGATTTCATGGAACCCAATACACACTCTCTCAACACACAGGTTTAGCCAATACTCATACCAACCTAGCTAGCTACTCTTTACTAGAAACACTTTACCATAGATGATCAATTAGCTCATAATATGTAGCCCTAATTTATTTAAAATGGCTACCTTTTTCTATAATGTTAGGCATAGTATTCACTTTATTCAATAGGTTAGGGGTTTGGTGTAAAGTTAGCTCTAATTATAGCTTTGTTTCTCAAACGAGGAACCAGCTTGTCTATGAGCCTAATCCTAGTAACAATTATGACTTTCCATGTTTTGACCAACCCCTATAGTACCTTATTGACCAGTCACCCCCTCGGGATTTGGTTTTTCATAGTCTTATGTGTTCATACAGGGAAAATAATCGTATTTTGGAGGAAATTCTTAGAACTTTAGAGGCTAATTCTCCTATTGACATGAATGAACCTGAGGGGAGTGACAATTACATAGAGGTGACTTATGACAAGGAACAATGTTTAAGTGATCATTATACCGCTCCCATCACACTTCTTGCATACACACCATCCATACTGTTCTTAGGTACCATGGAACATGCAGACACCCTCTTAATGGGGGATGAGGTTATTGGCACTATACACGTAAGGGAAACTAACAAATTCATAAAGTCTAGTGTTGATGATATTGTCCTAATCCCAAAAGAGTTTGAGGTGACATCTGATAGTGATTTAGAGTGTGATATGCCTACTACTACACCTTTGCCCACCAGTAATGTTAAGGAAGAAAATTTTGATATCAATTCGCCTCTAGGAGAATATATAGTAAACTTTTTGATGGAAAACAAGGATGTAGCTTGCTTGCCTAGTCATTTGGTTAAGCAACTTTTTAGTCATTTACACAAAAATCCTAGTTTAACCAAAGGAATGTCTGATGAGCCTTTAGGTGATGATTCAAAACCTTGATCTTATGATGTGACTTTCTTAAACCCTTTCTTTGATTTTAAGGATAATCTGCTTTTTTATGAGTAGTTTGAGGACATTAGTAGTCTGGACCCTCCTGAGTTTACCTCAGTTATTGATGAGCCCACTTTGCTAGTCACACTCCCTTTACCATATACTAATATTTTAGGAGATGCTATTATAGATATCAACTTACTTTTAGGATAGAATTTAGACACCCTCTCAACAAGGGATAGGGAAATTGACTTTAATCCTAGTAGGGACATAGAAAAACTAAAACGTTTACTAGCTAATGACCCTATCCTAGTCCCAAGAGTGTTTGATGAACCTTTGGGTAATTTTGATTTGATGTCTAGATCATCTGAGATTAGTGACCTTTTTGAGGAGCTCACTACTGAGTTTGGCCTAGACGATTCAATTCCTACTAAAATTAATGATAGGTATCACGACCCAGAGGGTGACATTCTTTATTTTGAACAATTGCTTAATAAAGATGCATCTTTTGATGTATCTTCAACATTGTTACCTACATAGTCCTCCTCACTAATCACACCACTTCCGATTTCTGAGCACATTTACTTAAGGAAAGTGGAAAGATTTGATCCTTTCTTCTCCCTGAAACAGTATGGGGCACGACGAGGGTGATAGAGACCACTTCTTTTGGTTTTCATCATACGCCATCACCCTGTCCTGCTGCATACTTACCTAAAGAGGTGATGTATTGCTATTACCATCCTTACCTCACATTGGGTGATGTATAAGACCATGGACCTAAAATGAAATAACCCTAGAGTCAAGCTAGATACTCGAATAAAAACAAGCGCTTCTATAGAGGCAACCCATGTTGTCTTCTTCTTTCTATCTTTCTTAGTAGTAATAATATATTAGTTTAGTAGTAGTATTAATAATAAATAAGTGTAGGGGTATGCTTCTATCCTTGTTGTGTTTTGTGGTTTTTTGTTTTTGCTTGCAGGATTCCCTATGATCTTGAAGACCTTCGTGCTTGTTCTCAATCCTCCAATCACGCAGTCTCCGATCAGTTTCATGATTATATCCTGGGAATTCTTAATCCTGATCATTTATATATCTGATTATATTTCCCCTTTCACACTTAGACTTTTTTGCATTCGCCTTTTTTGTTTCTAAACATGGGGGTAAAATATTTTTAAACATTGAGGCCAATGTTCCATTCTAAGTGTGGGGGGATTTCTATCAAAATTGATCATACCTGTGCCTATCTATGTCCTACACAACCCTGTTTTGACCTTAGTTTTTTGCTATATTTGCTAAAAAAGTTAGTTATTATTGTGTATATATTAGAAGGACCTTAGGCTTAGAACTAGGGACATTTTGACTTGATCTAGTTTTGCACTATAGCTTTCCCCTTAGCTTTCAAGACTAAGCGTTTGCTAAACTTTAAAATTTTGCAAAGAATGAAAAATGATATAAGTTAGGTGCTAAGCGTGGAGTAGTTAGATCTCTTTAGAGCTCATAGAGGTTAATTGTGGCTTTTCGCTCTCACCAGCTTAATAAACTATAAAATTGATAATAAATAAATAATGTTATTTTGGTTTTTGCGATACTTAGTTTAAATCCCTTTGTAGAGATTCCTTCTGGTGAAAGTAAGGTACACATCAAAGTTCTGTTAGTGTTGTGAGGAAATAGGCTATTGATTCGGACGGTTCGCACCCGTTGTCTAGGTAGTTAAAAGACCACAAGACTTGAAATTTGGCTATAAAAATAATAAATAATAATAATGTGATAAACCAAAGCCGAAATAAGACCACTGTTTCTTGTCAGTTCGCTCATGATGTTGCAGTCGTTTAAAGGGTGAAGGTAACAATAATAATAATAATAATCCGAGACTGATAAAAGTTTGTTTTTTCTTATCGGTTCGCTCCCGATGTTGCAGCCTTCAAAACGGTCAAGGAAATTTCTGAGGTCAAAATAAGACTACTGTTTCTTGTCGGTTCGCTCCCGATGTTGAATTTGTTTAAAGGACCGATGGCTAATGTTGTTGCATAATAATAATAATAATTATTATTATAATTATAATTATATTAATACTAATAATAATAAAGCCAAATTTCGACTCCGGGTTATCTAAATAATGCCTCCGTCTCTGGACTCGTAGTTGAGTTGTTTCGGATGAAATAAAAAGGATAACCCATAAATTACACGAAATTAGAACCTTAATGTGGACCTTATTCTCACTATATAGGAAAGGATTTCAAACTAATTATGGTCTAAACCGGGCATCTTTATGATAATAAGCCCATAATCTAGTTAAATAAGTGATCTCGTTTCACATGATGTTATCTAAATAAAAATCCTTAAAGGATTTAGGAATAATGGGAGCGAAAAGTTAGTTTATACTTACACAATTAGCATTTATGAGTACTGTTAGCGTCTATTCTTATATTTAACTGTGATTTTATTTTAAGCTTAGTTTGGGGATTGTGAAGATCGAGGATGACGAACTCCCGTTCATAAAGCCTTTTAAATAAATTTTATCATAATTTTTGTCTATTATTAATAAGTGGTTAAAACGAGGGCGCTTTAAAAACAAATGATTTTTAAACTTCCTTAATTGTTTGATTGTGGGGGGTTATTAGTTTGGGCGTGTATTATAAACATTGCGTGTGGGACCAGCAATGGCTAAGTGTGGGGGAATTTGATGTGTGCTTAAACACACATCATTTATACCCTGAAAAACACTAATAAACAGACTAATAACACTAAAATATGGATAATTATGTTGCAAATATGTTTGTATTGTGTTATTATGTCTTACAGGTTGGTATGTGTTGAATTACACATACAGTTTTCCATTAAAACCGGATTTAAACGACTAAAAATGTAGTAAAAATACCTTGTATTTGTATGTTTTTATTTGTATTGTGCAGGAAACAAATATCCGAGAAAAGAACGAAAAATCAAGTCAAAACGGACAAAACCGAGCACGAAATGAAAAAAAAGAGTGGAAAAGAAAAAGTCAAATCAATGACAAAAAGTCAACCAAGAACTAACCATTTACACTTGACTGTCGTTAGCCCCACGGACTAACCTTACAATATAACATAACACACTAAGGGACAAACTGTGTCAAGTCCTCCAAAGTTCCCATACACCACAATGACCATAACTGCAAACACATGTATAACATTGGAGGGCCAATTCTGCCGGAACCTCATATATGTATCACCCACTAAGGACTATACGTGTTATAACTATATACACGTTGAGGGGTTAAATTTGCCAAACACAAAAACTCCTCCCCTACACCTTCAAACAAACAGTACCATTCCCTCCCCCCTTCCCGCCAAAAAACCCCTGACCCACTGTTGTCTTCCCCAAAATGCACGCCACTCCAAACCTGTCATTTTCCACTCACCCAACCTCACTAGGGGCCATTTCCACCTTGGCAATCCCAAAACTCACCATTAGACAAGGGAAGAAGACAAAGAATCAAGGGAAGCGATTTAAGATTGGGCTCCAAGCAAAGATAGATGGCCAAGATTTATTTTGGGACTCTCCTCACAAAAGAAACACAAGCAGAGAAGGCTCAAGACTAGGGTTTTAGTATCAATAGTAGTTACTTGTAGCTTATGAAGGTGTCGAATTTTTGTGTTAAGTCAAAAGCTTGTATTCAAAAGTTTGTACCATTTTTAAATACTAAATTTTTAATATAATTGTCATTTAAATTTATGTCTTTAAATACTTGTAATTTAATTTTTCAAGTTTATGAAATTTATATGTTTTCTTTAAATTACTTTTCATTTATATAACCTGTCTTTTAAATACTGTATTAAGCCTTGCATAACCTTTTGAGACATCAAAAACTTATTTGAAAGCTTATTTACTTTTCTGTAAAAAAAAGGGTTCAAAAATCCAAAAAGAAAAATTCACAAAATGAAAGCAAGGAGCAAGGTGTATTAAGGATGGCCTTTGGTTTAGAGCTTATGGGAAGCATATAAGTTTCTAATTAAGCTTTTTGAAAGCTTATTCCATTACCATAAGCTAATGACCCTTGTAAGTTTACTTTTTAAATTTTTGCTTATTTTCACTATAGCATAGCTTTATTTTTTGCTTATTGCTTGCTTTTCTTGCTTATTCTTACTGTTTCATGCTTATTGTCTTTCTTTGATGCTTATTTGTCTTTGCTTAAGTTTTTGCCTTAAACTGTCTTGAAAGGCTTATATTCTGCTTGATTCTTATAGCTTATTCTTATGCTTATTTTTGCTTGCTTTTTGCTCATTCTTGCTTAATATTTGTTGCTTGTTATATGTTTTACCAAAACCTTGCTTAAATTTCCATAAATCAGTTTTAAAAATTAATTTAAGAAGCTAAAGGGGTGTTTGGCATAACCTGTCAAAATGGGTAAACTTGGGTTAAAAACCAAGTGGGTCACTAGGCTAACTTTTACAAGAATATTTAAGGTGTTTTTAATCAGTTTTACCAAGTTTTTAAGTCTTTAACATTGTTTTCAAGTTTTTTTAAAAAGGTTTTGAAAGCTATTGGATTAAAACAGTTTCTAGAGTGCTTTTTAGCTTTAGCTTTCAAAGCAAGTTTTTAAAAGTTATTTTTTGTGTATTTTTAGAGTACTAATACAGTAGGATAAGTACCCTTTAGTTTCCTTTTGATTTAGTCTAAAACTGTCAAAATTTTGTCAAGTAATTTTCCTAAGTTAAAAGCAATTTTCCATTTTAAAATTTTAGCTTGTCAAAAGAGTTTTTAGCTTTTGAATCTTTGAGCTTAAGCTCATTTGTTGGTGGACTCTATCTGTTTTAACTTCTTTTTCATTTTGAAGCTTATTTGTTAGCTTATTTCTAGGCCTGCTTAATGCACATTTGTTTGTTAAGAAAACCAAAAAGCCAAGCAATCTGTGCAAACCACCATTTTCACAAGGCTTTTTAGTAGCTTATATGATATTAAAACTTTCTTTTCTTTATAGATTATTATAGCTTTTAGGCCAAGCTTTATGCTCATATAGCTCATTGAGCCACAAGGATCCTTTTTGGTGCTTAAAAATAAGCCCAAAAGGTGTTCCTTAGGCTATTTGCCTGCCAATTTGCCCCATTGTGCTTATTGCTTGATTTTAGTTTTTCTGCTTATAATTTGTGCTTATTTTTGTTTATCTTGCTTAATAGGAGTAGTATAGTGCCTGTTTTTGCTTATTTGTTATTTGCTCAAAATTGCCAAACAGTTAGCTTAATTTCTTACCCTTAGTGTAAAAATAGTGAATCTGCCCTTAGCCTTAGCTTATTTTTGATAGTATGTGCTTATTAGGTGTTGTTTAACTGTTGTGTTTGCTTAGTTTGCTTTTTGCCTAGCTTATTAGCCTTAGAATTAGCATAGCAGTTAGCTTATCCTAGCCTTAGTTTAAAAAAAGCCCAAACTGTCAGCTTTAGTTGCCTTTTTCTATGCTTGTTTCCATTTTCAAAAAAAGTTGCTTTTTTAATTTTGCTTATTTTTTCTAGTTTTATAAGTTTAAAAAAAATTAAAAAAAAATTCAAAAAGAGAGGCCACAAGGTTCGACCCTTGTGACCTCCCTTTACACACACACGTCCCCAAACACCCACACACTAACCAACGGCCAAAGCCAAGGCTATCTGCCCTTTCTTGCACAAACAATCCTTTTAACCTTTTTTTCTATTTTGCTTAACAGCCAAATTTGGCTTATTTCAAGCTTATTTTGATAAGTTGTTTTGTCCATTTTAATTTTCTTAGAACCAGCATCTTTCAAACTATTTTTCACTATTTTTTCAGATTTTTCCATTTATGTTTACTATTGTTAATTAATTTTTCTTTTTAAAATCGTTTTTAATTCATAATAAATTATTAAAAAGACAAAAAAATAAAATTCTTTTTTAGAAAATTTTCTTTTATCATTTTGCACCTAGGAAAATTAATTTTGCTTTCGTATGGTCATTTTTGCAAAATTTCGTTTTTTAAAGAACGGGTTTCGAACCCCATTCTCGTTTTCTTCGTTTTTCAACTTTAAACGTTGTCGTTTTGGGATTTTCTTTAATAGTTCTTTTAATTTAATCATTTAGGATAATTAAAACTTAAAAAAATCATTTTAGGTTTAGTGTTTGATAATTTAGTTTTTTTTAAAGTCGTGTTTTTTTCGTTCACGTCTTGTTTTTATGTTTAAACCCTTTAAGCCATCGTTTTTAGTTTTCCCTTATTCGTTTTTGCATTTTAATCTTATAAATTAGATAATTAATCTAATAATCCTTTAACCATTCAAACGCACCATCACAAACATCTTCAATTTTCAATTTGCACCTCGTTGGGAAGAACGACTCAGGGGATTTTTGATCTTACTTTGGATAAAAGTAATTGATTTGAATCTCTTTGAATACGTACTATACTATACTATAATTGAATTATAATTTTGAAATTATCCTTAAATATTTATTATAATTTATATATACAAAAAGGTATAGTTTTCAAGGTTATCAATTTTTGGCGCCGCTGCGAGGGATGTGTGATCGATTATCGTTTCGTTTGAAGATTAGTGTTTGAAGACCCTTCCCTCGTGAAGTTATCATTTTTCGTTTGTGAATATTTTATTATTATTATTATTAAAAGTTAAAAATACCAACAATACTTTTCCTAAAGTTCCCACCCCCCCCCCCCCCCCCCCTCCCCCCCCCCCCCCCCCCCCCACCACGCCCATCTCCCCCCCCCCCCCCCCCCCCCCCACCCCCCCCCCCCCCACCCCCCCCCCACCCCCCCCCCCCCCCCCCACCCCCCCACCCCCCCCCCCCCCCCCCCACCCCCCCCCCCCCCCCCCCCCCCCCCCCCACCCCCCCAAAAAATCGTTTTTAGTTTTCCCTTATTCGTTTTTGCATTTTAATCTTATAAATTAGATAATTAATCTAATAATCCTTTAACCATTCAAACGCACCATCACAAACATCTTCAATTTTCAATTTGCACCTCGTTGGGAAGAACGACTCAGGGGATTTTTGATCTTACTTTGGATAAAAGTAATTGATTTGAATCTCTTTGAATACGTACTATACTATACTAGAAAATGAATTATAATTTTGAAATTATCCTTAAATATTTATTATAATTTATATATACAAAAAGGTATAGTTTTCAAGGTTATCAATTTTTGGCGCCGCTGCGAGGGATGTGTGATCGATTATCGTTTCGTTTGAAGATTAGTGTTTGAAGACCCTTCCCTCGTGAAGTTATCATTTTTCGTTTGTGAATATTTT
This sequence comes from Tanacetum coccineum, assembly GCA_026074375.1. Taxonomy (NCBI): domain Eukaryota; kingdom Viridiplantae; phylum Streptophyta; class Magnoliopsida; order Asterales; family Asteraceae; genus Tanacetum; species Tanacetum coccineum. The sequence continues at coordinate 10,705 of BQNB010176347.1, forward strand.
ATTATTATTATTATTAAAAGTTAAAAATACCAACAATACTTTTCCTAAAGTATTGAAAGTAACCAAAAAAAATAAAAACCAACAGAAACAATCGTTTGTTAATCGTGATTATCGGCTCAAACCTATGAATGCTAACTATAGAGTAGGGGTATAAGGCGGGGGCTTGATCCAAATCACACCACCCTAAAAGTAAAGAACTTTTAAGTGTAGCTTTGGCTCGCTAAATCCTAACGCTTTCTTGTGCGTACTTAAAAGACTACCATGAACTTTTAACTTTCAGATCAAAATATTTAATTTTCTTATTTTTAGTGTATGCCAAACCCGCTCTTCTTTCTTCTAAATCTCGGTCGTAATTCTTTTCTAATTCCAACCACTTCAAAACCTAAATGGCGTAACCGTATACGTTCTAATCAAAGAGTCGAATCGTTCGCTCTTGAAGAATCACCCGTAGTTACAATGGCCGATCAACGTACTATGGCGGAATTGCTCCGTGCACCCACCGAGGGTTATGCGAAGGCAATCGTGGTTCCACCGATTCTTGCTGAGAAAACTTCGGCTCTAAGCATAGTCCTCATAATATGAAGACTTTCGTACAATTCTCCGACTTGAGAAAAGACATCCTCAAGACCAAATCTGGTTGTTCAACAAATCACTACCATAATCAAAATAGCAAGGGAATGTGCCTAATTCAGCATTAAGCTTATCTTTTATTCCTTTCTCTCTTGCAAGGGCACCCGTCGTGGCTTGAAAAATGAACCCCCTCGTTCTATTCACACTTAGAGGATCTCGTGTCCAAATTCATTAGATGAATTATTCCACCCCAAGAAACGACAAAAAACCTTCGAAATGAAATTTCTAATTTTCAACAAAAGTTTGATGAATCATTATCATAAGGCGTAGGACCGATACAAAGATCTCCTTCGTGCTTGTCCTCATTATGGTTTCACCAAATTGCACCAACTTGATACTTTCTATAATGCCTTGAACCCGGCTGACCAAGATTCCTTGAATTCTGCCACCGGTGGCAATCTCTTGGAAAGATGGACTCAAGATGTGTTGACAATTATCGAAAACAAATCCAAAGTTCGCAATTCACTGAACAAACCGATTGTTTCTCAAGTGAAATCAAGTGATGGTAATTCTTCTTCGTCTTATATAGCCAAACTTACTCATGCAGTAAATCAGCAAACGAGTACTGTGACTACCGTCATGACGGCTATTCTAAAACAATTTCAAGCTACCCAACCTCCAGCTTCCGTAAAAGCCATTAAGGAGATTTGTGTTACTTGCGGTGGTCCTCATCCTTATTATCAGTGTCTCGTCGCCGATGGCAACACTTTCTTAGAGTATCGGGATAATATTCAAGGATACGTTGCAGCAGCTACAGGTAACTACAATCAGGGTAATGCCGGTTATCATCCTCCAGGTGTGGTTAATCAAACAAGACCATCGGTTTTTGTTCAAAAAAGGGGCAAAATAATCAAAACCATTGTAGCCAACCTCAAGGATATAACCGAGGAAATAATTTCAATCAAAATGCAAATTATCAAGCTCCAATTTAACAAAACCAAAGTGTTCCTTTAAATGAGTTAGAAAAATTTAAGAAAACAAATAAGGCTAATATGAAAGCCATGCAAACTCAATTTAACAATGTGAAAAATGAGTTAAGAAATGAAATGCAATCTTCAATTCAGGATTCAATGTCAAATCAAACCAATGAACTTAAGAACATGATGGCTAGTTTTTTTCAGATGAACACCGCTTCTACCTCGGGTATGGGATCTCTCCCTAGCAACACCGTTGCTAACTCGAGAGGTGAATTGAAAGCCATTACCACCCGAAGTGGTCTTTTTCTTGATGGACCTACCGTTCCCATGCCTTCTTCATTAATTAATCCGGAGGAGAATGAACGTGTTGAGGAGACTTTAACAGACCTGGATCATGGTAAGTATACCATTAAGGTCCTACCTCCTCTAGTCCAAAAAGTTAAACTGCCTACAGAAAGACATTTTGTGATTCATACAAGGGATTCTCATTCTCCTAAAATCCCTTATCTGTCAAGAATGAACAAAGAGAAACAACAAGAAAAAGATGAAGTCCAAATTCACAAATTTTGGCAAATGTTTAAACAACTTTATGTCAATATCTCTTTTTTCGATGCTTTAATTCTTATCCTGAAATACCAAAAGATGCTTAAGAGTCTCCTATCCAATAAGGAGAAGCTTATTGAATTAGCAAACACACCCGTTAGTGAAAATTGCTCAGCGGTTATCCTTAAGAAGCTACCCAAAAAGCTAGGTGACCCTAGGAAATTTCTCATTCCATGTGGTTTTAATGAGCTCAAGTGCAAAGCCCTAGCCGATCTAGG
>BQNB010176348.1:0-13071 GCA_026074375.1 Tanacetum coccineum
TAACTCCAAGTTAGTACTGTTAGTTAAAACTGTTAATACTGTTGGTTAATTCTTGCTGATTAGCTTATTACTTCTGCTTGTTTAAGATTTGCTTAGCTTTTTAGAGTAAATTAAGTCATTTTGGCCTACTATCTTTAGTAAAACTTACTTTAACTTATTTGCCTTTTCAAAGTATTTTTAATAATGTATCAGTTTGAAGCTTTTTAGCTTATTTGCCATTCTAGTTTATTGTAGTTGCTTATTCTTATGCTTGAATGCTTATTAGGGATAGTTAAATATATGTTTCAGCTTATTTGCTTATTTCTTGTTTCATTGTGTTTTATCTAGCAGTACTAACTTAAAGCTAGCAGTACTAACTCCAAGTTAGTACTGATAGTTAATACTGTTAGTACTGATAGTTAATATTGTTAGTACTATTGTTAGTACTGCTGAGTTTCCTTGCTTAATTTAGCTTAATTGCTTTTTGAATTTGCTTATTTAGAGTTAGCTTAGTTTATTTGATTTGTCTTAAGATTATTCGAGCTTATTTGTGTCTTAGCTTAAAAGTTTTAAGTGTTTGTGCTATTTCTAGCCTTTTATGCTTGTTCTAACTTATTTTCCTGGCTTATCTTTGAGTGCATTTGCCTATTAGGTTTAGTGCCCAATCATATCCAAATCTTTGTCATTCAGTCATCAATCATCAATCCGTAATTCGATTTTCCATTCGAGCCTCGTTGGGACATAACGACCTGGGAACACTCTATACTGCTTCCGGTTTCATTGATTTCGCGAGATTTTCTCCCTTGTTGTATGTTTATATTTGTTTACATTTATCTATGTATAAAAAGGGTTAGGTTCGCGCGAGTCAAATTTTTGGCGCCGTTGCCGGGGAGGCTGTGAAAAAGAATATCGTTACGTTAGACAATTTGTGTTTGAATCTGTGAATATTTTCTTCTATAAAAATATAAAAAGTACAAAAATATTTTTTATTTTCTTTTATTAGTATAATTATCATATAAAAACAAAAGAAAAAAAAACGAGGGTCGATACCTTTGATGTCAGTGATTTTCCAAGCAATGGCCCTTTTATGAGATTGGAGCACCTTTAAGAGAGCATCATTTTCATCATTTTTTAAACCTTTTGCAATAATCACTGGTAACTTGTCGTTTTCTTCTAAGAAAGCATATTCTAAGTGAGACGGTAAATCTTTTAACTTTAATTCCGGAGGCTCTTCAATTGAAGATTTTGCCTCAGTCACTTCACTTTGTTTAAGGTCCATCAAAGGAAGTTGAAACGGGTCATTATTTAATAATTTTTCGATCAAAAAAATATCTTCCTCCGGATCGCAATCGGCATGATCAATTTCCGGTGAAATCGAATCATCCTTAAGAAAAGCTTCGATTTCTTCCAAAATGAATTTGGAAGTAAACGGATCAGACGTTGGGGTGGGATTGCCACACGAAAAATTAGAAAATCCTAACAATTCCAGAGCATACTCCTCACAAACTGCATCAATGATGTCAATTCGGTTTATCGACTTGTCATTTGTAGAGGAGTATCTCGTGGTTTGATCTAGATTAAAAGTGACGACTTCGTTATTAACCCGAAGGGTTATTTCTTCTCCATAAACATCAATTAAAGCACGACTGGTCCTCAAAAAGGATCTCCCAAGTATAAGAGGTACCCGAGGATCGACTTCGAAATCGACAACAACAAAGTCGGTAGGAAAATGAAATTTCCCAACTTTGACAAAAACGTCTTCGGCGAGTCCTTTAGGATAAGTAATCGATTGGTTCGCTAACTCTAAAGTCATCCGAGTTGGTGTAAGATCAGGCAAAGAAAGATTTTTCCAAATAGAAAGTGGCATAAGATTTATGCTCGCGCCAAGATCGGCCAAGGCGTGACATACATCCATTCCTGGGAAATTACATGGAATAAGAAACTTGCCGGGATCTCTAAGCTTTTCAGGAAGCTTTTTGAGGAGCATTGCCGAGGAATTCTCGTTCAACAGTATCTTAGCTAACTCAAGCAACTTTTCCTTATTCATGAGCAAACTCTTAATCGTAGGAGCAAATCTTGGCATCAAAAGTAAAGCATTTGCGAAACTAATGTCGAAGCGCAAATCTTGAAAGATTTAGAAGATCTTCTCCATTTAATTCGAAGCTTTGTCACGGGACTTTTGATTATCACGTCGTGAAGGATATGGAATATTTGGCTTAGGTAAACTCTTTGGAACATCGAGTTCCAGAATGGGAGTGGTTTTAGGCAAAGTCTTCAGAACATCAGGTTTCAGAATAGAAATGGGGATAACCGGAGGTGGGATTTGAGCGCTTGAAAATTTGTTTGCTCTTTATCCGTTGTCTCCTCGGTTTCTCGTTCCACTACCTTTTTAGGAGAAGGATTAGTAGGAATCGAGGGTCCCTCGTAAGCAACACCACTTCGAGTAGTGATCGCTTTCATCTCACCCTTTGGGTTTGGAATGGTATTACTCGGAAGAGTACCCGAAGTTGAGGCTTGGTTTTGAAACAATCCACAAATCATGTTTTGCAAATTATTTTGAAAAGGAATTTGTTGATTCATCACGATGGCTTATTGAGATTTTATCATGTTTTGAATTTCATTCTTAAGGTCTCCTTTCAACGAGTTGATTTGATTTTGCATGTTCCTTAACATCTGATCATTATTCCTCTTGTAATTCGAAAAATCATTTGAAATCTCTTGTTGAACTTGATTATTAGGCACTTGAAATGGTTGGTTTTGAAAATTTGGAGCATGATTATTTTGAGCTTGATAACCTTAATTTCCATGAAAATTATTTCCCCGATTAAAATTATTCCCTTGAACTTGATTCTGATTAAACCTATTTTGACCATTGTTTTGCACCGGAGCAAAACCTGGTGGTGCCATTTGATTACTAACACGGTTTGGAGGGTTAATTTGATTGTAAGTACCCGTAGTCGCACAAACACTAGCCTGGTTGTTATCGATAGCCAGACAATTATACCAAGAATGAGCACCACCACAAGTAACGCAAGATTCCTCAACCGCCTTAACCGGAGCAGGAGTGACAACTTTCTTAGAAACAATCTCGACTAAGGTTGAAAGTTGATCTGCAAGCTTATCAATTCTTTCATCCGTTTTACTAGAAGTAGCATTCATCCTAGAAACATTTGATCTATTTCGTGAATAACGAACTTTTGATTTATTCTCAATTATGTTTAAAGCCTCTCTAGTCGTCTTACTCAAAAGATTTCCACCCGCCGCGGCATTTAAGGAGTCTTGTTCATTCTCGTTTAAACCGTTATAAAAGGTATCAACTTGAGTTAACTCCGTAAATCCGTGATGGGGACAAGCTCTAAGCAACTCCTTAAATCGTTCCCACGCTTCACTAAAAGTCTCCTCAAATTTTTGTGTAAATCGAGAAATTTCATTTTTTAAGTGAGTGGTTTTCGAAGGAGGGAAAAATTGATTCACAAATTTGGTTACGAGATCCTCCCAAGTTAAGATCGAATTCTGAGGTTCTTTCTCGTACCAAGTTTTAGCGGCTCCTTCGAGCGAATATGGAAATATCATAAGCTTAATCACATCGTTAGGCACATTCTTAAATCATAAAGTCGAGGTAATCCTTTTGAAACTATTAATATAAGCATGAGGATTTTCACTCTCACGACCGTAAAATAGATTCGCTTGAACCAATTGAAGCATATTCGTTTTGATCTCAAAATGATCCGCATTAATTTCCGGTAAAACAATAGCTTCTCTGTACCCTTCCGTGGGTGCTCGGAGTAGTTCTTCCATTGTACGTTCCGCCATTGGTGCAACGATAGTACGAAGCTCGGGTTCGACTACCTTTGGAACACGATTTCTATTACGACGTCTCAGAATGGTGACGTTTAAATTATTTGGAAAATAGGAATTTCTAGTGCGCATGCACTAATCAAACAAATGAAATGAGAAAAGAAACGAGAAAAGGAAATATTTTTGTTTACCGAATAATCAACAAACTTAGGGTAACTCTCTTAAGTAAAATAAATTTTACAAAAGAGGTGCGCCTTTTTCGTAAGTGACACAAACGGTAAAAAAATACGGAAGAGCAAATATTTTTGTATTTTTGTTTTTAAACTTTTACTTATACTAAAAAGAAAAGTAAAATATTTTTTTTATTTTTTTAATTTTTTTTTTGTATTTTTGATTTTCTTAAAAGCGTAACTTTCGAAGGCGAAAGGTTCTCCAAATCATGATCAACAAACTGCAAACGAAGGAATCTTAATCACTAATCCCCGGCAGCGGCTCCAAAAACTTGATGCGTAAAGTTTTATACACGTATAATAATATAAATATATAAAATTACCAAACTACCCTTGAGGACAAAAGCAGTAAGGAAAATTCTCACAATTATATATAATAATACGTATATTTACCGGTAAGTGATTACCGGGTCGTATTCCTCGAAGATTTATGAAATTGAGACCACGTTTGTTGTTTGGACAATGATTTGAATTGGTTCAAAGATGATTTGTTTTCTAAAATCCTAAAAGTGAGCAAATTAAAGGACAATTAAACCTAACTTTAATAACGGGAAATTAAACTTTAACTAAAAACGCAAAACGGGAACCCTAAATGGTGATTAAAAACCTTAAATTTCCAAAATTAAACCTAAAATGAATTTTTCACTTTTAATAGACTCTAATTGACTAAAAAGTAAGTTTAAAGAAAACTAGAACAAAAACGGAGTTGAATTGAGCTTAAAAACACGAAAAACGTGAACGGAAACGAATCCCGTTCTTTAAAAATTGAAATTTTGCAATTTTAACCCTACGGAAGCAAAACTAATTTTCCTAGAAACTATATGATAAAAGAAAATTTTCTAAAAAAGAATTATATTTTTTTGATTATTTTTCTATTTTTTATGAATTTTTAAAGTTTTTAATAAAAATAAATGTTTAAAAAATACTAAACTAATTATAAAAATTCTAAAAAAAATTATAGAAAATAGCTTGAACTAAGAGGAATCTAGGAAAAATAAGTTGGGAAACACAGCTTATCGAATAAGCTGTGAAATAAGCTAAAACAGCTTATTATACTATTATGCCTAAAACGTGTATAAAAGTTAAATTATGCAAAGGATTACCGGATGAGCTATTGTAGCACAATGGTTAAGGGTGTGTTGTGTGGGACGTTTGGTTGAGAGGGTTGAGGTCTCAGGTTCGAGCCCTAGCTCACTTGGGACTTCCCCTTTCCCAAATGTTTTTAAATGCCATTTTTTACAACTTTTTTAAAGGACAGCAAAATAAGCACTTTTTGTAAAACAACTTTTTTTATAAACCTAAAATAAGCCCTTAAATAAGCAGTTGAGGTCAGAATAAGCAAATCCTAATAGACCTATAAAATGCAAACTGTTTGGGCTTTTTAAGAACAAATAAGCTAAGGGAAAAATTAAATAAGCTAAAACAGATTAAAAGCTATATCTAATAAGCACATAAGAACTAAAATAAGCACAATTGATAAGCTAGAATGACAGAAAAGCTAAAAAAACTTAAAAACACTTAAAATTTTACACTAGAAAGCAAATAAGCTCAAATAAGCAAATGACAAAACTAAATAAGCTAAAATGGACTTATACTAACCTAAAAAGCTAAACTAAACCTAAATAAGCCATAACAATAAGCAGATAAGCTAAAATAAAGAAATAAGCTCTTTTAGTGTAAACTGTTAACAAAACAGCCCTAATGGCCAACTTTGAGCTTAAAAACAGATAATCAAAAGAGCTTTTTAATAAAAACTATTTTAAACAGATGATCTATGACCCTAAATCTGCTTATATGCTAAAAATCAAAACCTAAAATTTATTCTTACCCTCTGATATTTGATGTTGAAAAAGGTTATTTGTCATTTAAAACTGTTGATGTAGTTTGCACTTATATAATCAAAACCTTAAAACCTTTTATGCAGACTTAAAGCACTACTTCTAACACTCATGAAACACACATCTAAGAGCAAATAGAGTCATGTCATTTACTAGAATCAATTAAAACTAGGTTATGCAAATGAGGCTTAACAAACTTGGACTTTTATTAATCTAACTTACGAAAACTCAATTAACTCTAACCTAGCTTATAAATCTAGCATAAACAGATTTAAATGAAAGATTAAAACCAAAATCTAAAGACCAAATGGCCACTAGCAGTACTAACTTGTAGTTAGTACTGCTATGCCAAACACCCCCTTATTTTTATCAAAATTCATTTGCGCTTATGAAAAATAGATCTAGTGAACAAGACTTAATTACCAGATAACAAACAACTATTATCCGACCTTATGAGCTTATACCAACAATCAAATAAGCCAGAATCATTAAGCTACTAGTTATGCTAATATTTTTGAATTTTTATTGATTTATAAGACTAAATAAAGAAAACTAAAATCTAGACTATAAGACGTAAGAACATATAATAAGACATAATCATTAAGCATAATAACACAATAATAAGCACATTTAAGCAAGAAATAAGCTGAACATAAGCAAATGCAGTTTTAAACTAAGGAATCAAAGACAGAAAAGGAAAAATGAAACTTACAAATGCCTTAGCTAAACAAAGTCCTTAAATGCTCAAGGAGCTGTCAACAAGCTCTAGCTTATCACAAGGATAAGCTAGTAAAATTCAATAAGCTCTTCCAGAGTAAGCTTATCATCCAAGCAACCAAAATCCATATTAAGCATAGGTATTAAGCTGATTTTGATTGTTTAAGTAGATTAATGATTAACTTGAGCTCAATTTAAGCTTAGAGACTTAGAGAGCTGAGATGAGCTTATTAGAGCTTATGTAACAGTAACAGCTTATTAAACAAAGTTTGAAAACAAGTGAGCTTGTGAAAGAGTAAAGAGCAGAATAAGAAAACTTGAATTTAATAAAAACAGCTGATTACAATACTGAGAATAGAAATTACATTAAGTAAATATTAAGCTAAAACATTTTGAAAGGAAATTACAAAAGCTAAATTTAATAAGCTAAAAATTCATCTAACTAACTAACTCTCCTCTCCTGTGTGTGAAGATCTATCTATTTATAAGGTCTTGGTGAAGCTTCTAGGAGTCTAGCCCGCTCCTCTTATCCATGATCTTAGCCCTTAATCCTTTTATCTCATTTATGGTCCGTTGGATTGATATGATGAGCACACGGATTGCCAACGTGGCATTCCGTGTGTCAGACCTTGTGTGTTTCTTTTGCACTAAATTTAGTGTAAAAATCCAATCATTGGTGTGCTTCTTTCAATGCCCATGTGTCCTCTTTGTGGGTTTCGACCAATGAGAGCCTTTGGTGTGACGTTTTCTTTGCTAGCTTGACCCTTGGTGCTTGAATTGTTGAGCCACGCAATCAATTTGATTTTACCCTTTGAATTGAGTGGGGTTAATCGTCGAGAACGATGATGAACAGTAAAACGGTATTTCCTGCTTTTTTTTTACTTATATGTTTAAGGGAGTATTTGACTGAGGAGGTTTGGGCTTTGACCATGGGGCTTTTATGATAGGCTCGGGTAAAGGTTTATAAGGGTAAAAGTTATACACTAAACGACTGTTAGCCTAACGGTGTTATCTATTTAGGACTTGTAGTGAAATAGGTTTAACAATAAAGCTCAAATGGGAAATTTGAGGGTTTTTGTCTTCTTGTGGTTAACTAGTTGATGTGATTGGGTTTTTGTCTTCTTGTGTTAAACTTAATTAGAAGTGTTTAGGGTTTAATTAGGATCATATTGATGTGATTGGCTAGGGTTAGATCGCGTTAAAATAGGAATTAGGTTTGGGCATAATTTTAGTTCTTGTTGTTCGATGGATATCTCAATGATGGTAACGTTTTTCTTTATGAATATTATGTCTATTGATAAGTACAAAGAGACTAGTTTCCAAAAAGTCTGGCCCCAAAAGGTTTTGAGGTCGGAAAGTTAGTCAAATAACTTTTGCAAGAAAAGTTGTCAAACAGTAAATTCGGGTTAGATTTGGGTCTAATTTCAGGGAGTAAAACCCCTACTCAAAATTCTAATTAGGGTTAGCTAAAAATCATGGCTCATATTTTAGGTGTCTAGTAACTCCAGTTCGAAGGGCTAACACTAAAACATTTTCTAAGTATTTTTAAGGACGTCAAACTTTTTGGTGTGCGTTCAGATCCGAATCTGAGTACTTTGTAATGATGAATTTTTATAAAATAGTTCCACTTAGTATTATTTTTCTAAAAAATCATAGTAGCTCAAAACTCATTGGGGAGCTATGAGATGTAAGGAGAACCATCAATTAGGTGTTTTAGTATTTTATTTATGGTCATAAAGTGACAACAATTTTCTGCAGGAAACTGGAAAGTTTGAAGTTAATGGTTAAGGTTATATAGGGTATGAAAATGATTTGGGAGATGTATATAAAGGATTATAAACTTAGTGTAGGGTTTATAAGTCCATCATATGATTGTTACATTGGCTTGGGCATTAGCCTAACGGAGTGTAACTTGTGTTATTGTTGTGTGCAAGATTGTGTGCAAGATTTTGTCAAGTAGCTGAGCATCAGGCGAGTTTCATAGTCCCATTTTACTATGTTTTCTTGGGATGGAAATGCGGCAAAATATGTTTTGAAATGTTTTAATTGCTGTGATTATGTGGTTTAAATGACGCATGGACTTTTATGAAGCTATTATATGTTATGTGCTAAATATTATGGCTTTGGATCGTGGGTAACATTCCTACCCATTGTTATGGCTTTGGATCGTGGGTAACGTTCCTACCCAATGTTATAGACTTTGTTTTTGGGTGATGATTACCCATGAATGTGAGGCTTTGTGACTTGGATCGTGGGACCCGTTCCGTCCTAGATTTGGTTGTTTTGGTCGAATACATGTTAGCTTGTATAATAGTTAGCTTAACTGTCCTATCATGTTTTGTTTTTTTATATAATCACATTAATTTATTTAAAGCTTGAATTATGTGTCGTAAACCTATGACTCTCACCAACCGTTGTGTTGATATTTTTAAGCATCATTTTCAAGTGAGCATGTTGAGGGTTTTGAAACTAAAAGTGGCTAGAGAGACCTTAAGATTGCATATGGAGTCTATCTTTTGATTTATGTTTCGTACTTGTTTATTAGATCTTTTTTAATGTTGTTTGATTTCTTAGGTTGGTGAGTCATGTTATGCCTTTGTGTTAATGAGACCCTTTTTCATTAATAGGATATTTCTTTGTTTTCGGTATTGTCATGACACATCGTGTCTTTTATACTTAGTTATGCATGTAGTGATTCTCTATTGTTGACACCATTGTGTTGTGATGATATCCATGATGTTACGTCTCGTTTTTCCGTCTTGGCGGGGTGTGACAAATTCCTTAATTACCTCACCTTCCTCAATGGTGGACATTAAATAATCAACTTTATTTTTTCTAAGCTCTAATGGTACATTAAGATCGTTTAGTTCTATGTAATCCTCAAAGAAAGGGTCAAATGATCTATTTAACACCAAAGTCTCTCCCATCAGCCTAGCTTCTAAATCAAGTTCCATTCTTTCTCTTAAGCTTAGCATGTAGACCCTCTTAATTAAACTACTAGCAGGTTTAACACTTTTAAAAATTATTTTCTCTTCCCTAACTCTCAAAGTAATCTTTCTTTTGAAAACATCAATCTTAGCACAGGCGGTAGACAAAAATGGTCTTCTGAGGATCAAAGGAACTTTGATATCCTTGGGCATATCAAGAATTATAAAGTCTGTGAGGAAAATAAATTTACCAATACCTACTAGCACGTTTTCAGCAATTTCTTTTGAATATTTCACTGTCCTATCTGCTAATTCAACTGTCAACTTAGTGTGAGCTAATTCGCCTAAGCCTAAGTTAAGTTAGGTCGAGAGAGGCATAACACTAATGCTAGCTCCTAAGTCAGCAAGGACATTATCAAAGCAAACATTGTTAATAAATCAAGGTAAAGTGAAACTCCCTGGGTCTTTCTCCTTTCTAGGTATGGAATTATTGATATGTGAAGCTTCAGAGTAAGCTTTCAAGAATTATGGTCCATAAGATTCCTTCTTTTCTTCACAATAGTAACCATTCAAATGACTTGGAAATGAAATTGTTGTTCATTTTGTTTCGTACATCAGTGTAAGGTTCTGTCCAGTGGATACGGCGTATTAGGAGGATCCCATACGGCGTATCGAGTTTGAATCAGCTTCAACAATAGTTGAGATCGACTTGACATGGTCTCTTGGGTTAGTTTCAGTTGAGCTCGGTAAACTTCTAAATCCTCTATCCTGTAGGACCTTGCTCATCTGCCCAATTTGGATCTCTAAAGTTTTAATTGATGCTCTTTGGTTACTTATGGTAGCATCCGTTGAAGCTCGGATCTCTTTGATTAAATTGAAGTTCTCCTCATGTCTTTTTGCTGATTCACTCATAAACCTGCTCAGGGTTTCTTCCATAGATTGCCTTAGTTCTCGGTACGAAGGGTTTGCATTGTTCCTTTGATAGAATCCTGGAGCCGTTGCTCTATATCCCCCTCCTTGAAAAGGTACACTAATAACGCTCCAAATATACATAAAATACCCCTTGAAAATACATTAAATATATGTGTTAACGCATGAAATATTGAAAAGTTTGCTTGTTTGTTGTGTAATATTCATATCAGGACCAAGAATAAAGCAAAGGACTAAACGTGCAAAAGAATCCCGTTAAATAGACTAACGATCGTTATACGAAGAATCTAGAAGAGAATTTAAAGATGAGTTAATGAACAAAGCCAAAGTGCGGCACATAATTATTTTTGTGCGGCGTACTTCAAGACGAAGTAAATGCCATTTATTTAAACACCAAGTGTGACGCACAATTTTTCTTGTGCGGCGCACTTCTCCTGTAGTTACTCCCAAGTCATAAATGATTGCAATGATTGTGCAACCTTTCACTCCCCAAACTTTAGCAACTGATGCACCATCCTCAAGTATAAATAGAGCACGAATTTAGAGGAGAAAATCATCCCTTGAAGCATTCTTCTCATCTCATTCTTCATTCTTATCATCTATAATAGTTAGGAAATTGTTCTTAGGGAATTGTTGAAGAATAAACCTTATTCTTCATCACATTCCAGGTTTTAGTAGAGGAAAGTCCCATTTGATCTTAGAAGGTTGTATTAAGAAGGTGTTATAGTGGTTATAGTTGAATTTACGGGTTGTTGGAATTATTGTTCGAAGGAAACTCTTGAGAATCAATATATTTTGCTATTGAGTTCGGTATAAACACGTTTCCCTTCTTTATTATTATGAATTCTGAATTGATCATGCTAGTTATGTGTTTTAAATTGATGAATATGGAGTAGTTTAACATGTTTGTTTGGGGATCTTGAGGGAATTATAGATTAAACTTGGATAACTAGTGAATTTTGGAAACTATCAATATGAACTTGATGTTTTTACACTTGGACTTATTAATCATCATTTGATCTTCATTCTAGTCCGGATATAGGTCGAAAGACTCCGGCTAAGTGCTTGATTTCGAAGTTGTTTGTTTATGACAACTAGATGCTAGCCTTGTGAGGATTTGCTAACAAAATGATCATTAACCAAGGGTAAAAGGGTTTAACGCTTAACCTCATGTCTAACGAACCTGGTTAAGAAAGTTCATATTACTACTTTCCAAACTTGAATCGAACTTAAAGCATTTTTGTAATCAAAAGTAAAGACCGAAATGATTTTTGATTATAATAAATAGACAATCGTTTTAGTAAACTACTCGTTTCTTTAATCGATTATACTTTAATTCTTGAACCTGTTATTTATCCAAGTTTATACATACCCCAAACAACATCATTTTATATCTTGAAGTACCTTGAAATCTTTAGATCGTGACAGTCTATAAGATTTACCCCTTTCGTAATATAATCAAATCTTTTTAGAATTACCAATCCCGTGGAATGACCTGGTCTTACCCTAAACCTATACTATAAACGGGGGTTTATACTTTACCCGTGTGTTAGTTGGAATCGGATAAAACTAGTATTATAAATTTAAAGCTTTAATACCACATCTAAATTTTTGGTGCCGCTGCTGGGGATTGATTTTATTCTTGAATTAGTCACTTTTATATTACAAACCTTAAATTTTCAAAATCGCCATACAGTTTTCTGGCAAACTAAACCCATTTTTCACAGAAAGTGCTCGCACATTACCATTGTGCGCTGGTTTTTCTGCAAAAACTCAAAAGTACACCGTACTTTTGCCAAGTACGCCGCATTTTTGCCCCTTTTACAAAGATAAATAATTTTTTTGAAAAAGAAGAAGGTGACCAAAACACCAAACCCAAACCCATAAACTGTAATTTGACCATTTTGAAAATGTGGAATCTATTCCTTATAATCATAGTAGTCAAAATCTTGTATTATCATAACACGTACATTAAAATGATAAAAACCAAAAAGAATTAAAAACTTTGTTTGATGATAAGTATGCTTAAAAACTTGATATTTGATGTGTTTAAAACGTTTTCAGGATATAATGAAAATAAGAAACATAAAAATGCAAAAATTAAAAATTTTAAAAAACTAAAATCTCATAAAGTACGTCGCACTTTTTTTAAAGTATGCCGCATTTTCTGGACTGAAACTAAACAAAATGCTTGTTTCTTCGTTTTTGAACGAGAATGCTTAAACTTAAAAATGCTATCTGTTTATTGATAATATGTAAATGTAAAAAGGTATTGTTATTTGTTTTAACTAACCCACTAATGTTTGTTTTAATTTTGTCTTATTTTATAAGAGTTATGGATCCAAATTCGAGTCTTGGAAAAATTTGCTTAGGAGAGGACGTCGTTGTAATTTCGAGTGATAAAGTTGAAGGATCTGGAGACTGGAATTCTCCGGAATTTCAAGACACTGCTAATAGTGGGCAAAAGAAAGAAACAAAGGCTATGGTTTTCTACCAAATGGAGACTGAAGAAGTTAGCGATAGATTCGTGGCTCCTTGTTTTGTCAATGGGCTGGAAGCTTATGATGGTGAAATGGTATGTGCTTAATTACACATACCATTTTCCATTAAAAACGAACTTAAATGACTAAAAACGTACCAAAAATACATTGT
>BQNB010176349.1:0-13071 GCA_026074375.1 Tanacetum coccineum
TATAGTTCTAAGCTTCATGTGACAAATTGGATGGTTTTGTATCGATTCCGGATGAGGGATTTATGGCCGTTTTACGGAAACTAGTTGATTCTGGATAGTTGTTAGGAAAACATGTTAAACACCATGATTTTTGCACTAAAGTTTGAATTTAAAAACATGGCTCAGTAGTAGACACCTTAGGCTAACATCTACAATTAGATTCATTTCAATAGCTATCATAGTTTAGGATTTATGGCCTTTTTCATAAGTGGTAAAATTTTAGAAAAATTCTTGTGCAGAGTTGTTAAGGGTAAAATGTCATTTCCTATTGATGGGTAATTATTTAGAGGGTGAGGCCTAGCATTCTAGAAACTAGACTCAAAGATATTTCAATAGGTGAAAACCTCACATTCATAGCATTTACAGATTACGAGATATAGAACCATAAAATCAGGGCAAAATCAGAAACTGAGTTTTTACGTCTAGTCTCAAAATCTAAAAAAACGTATGGTACACATTGGTAAAATACGAATTAAAATGCGAAACTTGGTAAATATTTTATTACCTATAAGATCGGGTTAGAATTCATGTTTGGAGTAAAAATGATTTGGGGTAGTTCGAGTGCAATGCCATGCATATCTTGGAAACATATCTCGTGATCACTTGTTTTATTTTTACGTATTGCTCATTTTATCGTACTAAGTCGCGTCACGTCTTTTAGGTCATGGCTAAATCTTTGGTGCTTCTTCGCTTAGTTAATTTCTTGCTCGGTCGTCTATTACGGTGAGTTCATAGCCCTAACTTTTCTCTTTTAATGGTTTTCATAAACTATTTTCGGGGTGAGAATACATGCTCATTTTACCATGTAAACTCATTGATTTCTACTACATAAGCGTTACATGATTACTTTTACTAAAGTTTTTACTTGCTTACTATATGACTTCTAAAACATGTGCGATACATGGTTGTTTACTCTTGAACTTACAAAAGCTTGATTTGCTACTATACGACTTGAGATCGTTGAATACCGATTTATGAAACTACAAGTTTTGAATATTATACTTAGTTTAAAATAGAACACAAGTGATTTATGCTATGCTTGACCCGATTATGAGATTATCCGTGTTAGCCTCAAAATATTGAGTCGAACATGAAGTTCGTTCATTATGTATTTTAGTCTCGGTCAATCATTAGTAAACTTTTAATAGAATAAAAATCGTAATCGGGCTCGATAGTTAATCTAATATTGTATATGTTTCGGTTTTAATTCCAAGCAAAACCCAAGCCCGAGTCCTAGTTAAATATCCCGCGCGTCACATTAAATGAGTAGGGGTATATATAGATATTTTTCACTTAGAAAAATATCTCTTCTCATTTCTAATAAATATCTTCTTTTTCTCACTCTCTAACCTCTCTCATCTTTCTCTCTCTAAAACAACTCAATCTTTCTTTATCTCTTTTCTTGGGTCGATTCGTGTTGTGGGTTTATAATGAAGTGAAGTGTGCAACCGGGATCACTACATTGGGCATCAGAGCTACGTGTAGATTCGTCGGTTGATTCTTGTGGTTCAACATATCAAATTCGTGTGTCATATGCACTCAAAAAAAATCAAACCCTGTAATTTTTTGTGCTCAGATGTGTGGAATGTTTATGTTATTAAGCAGATCTAGGCATAAGGAAAACTAATTGTGCAAGAGAAATCAAGTTAAAAGGTCAAAAAAGGGAGATTTTTTGGCGATTTTTGTGAAAAAGTCGTTATATTTCGTCGTTGGAGTTTTGACTCTCTGGCAAAGTTCTTGTTGCGTTTTGATTTTTTTTGCGTTTTGATCATTGGTTGCGTTTTGATCAAGGTTGCCGTTTGAATCTTGTTGCGTTTTTGATCATTGGTTGCGTTTTGATAAATGGTTTCTTTTTGATCTTTGATTGCGTTTGGTTCATTGCGTTTGATGCAAGTTGCGTTTTGAAGACATGTATTGCGTTTTGACTAAGGAATACTCTGCCCAATTTTTTATTTTGTTGCGTTTTGACCAAATCTCAAGCTGCGTTTTGACCAAATCTCAAGCTGCGTTTTGATTAAATGGTCATTGCGTTATGAATCAAAGCACTACTGCGTTTTGGTCCAGATACACTGCATTTTGTTAGAAAATCTTGTGTGAGAAAAGGGTTTTTTCAGGTAAAACAGCATAACTTTTGATCCGTAAGTCCGTTTCAGGCCCGTGACCTCTCAAATCGAAGAGAAAAACGAGACGGACCCAGCTGTGTGTACCCTTTAGCTGGTTACGGATTTTTCGAGGCCCAAAACCCTCGTTTACTATGAGTTATTGACATTTTTCATTTTTTTGGAATTTGTGTTAGACTTGTTTTTGTTCTAGCTCACGGCCCATCTGTATTTTTAGGCCCGTTTCAGTTTGGTGAGCCTATTTAAACAATCTGCTGTAACCCTAGCCAAAAATATCTGTTTTTATACAATTAAATCATTGGCCGCAATGGATTTCCGAAATCAATCATTCACGGTTTTCAATGATTTTGTAAAATCCTGTTAATTTCATTTAATCAGATTTTAATCATAACGTGTAAAATCCCGTGACGTGAATTGCTTACCACAACCACAACTTCAACACATCACATCCACTTAAGATCAACAAATTTTTCACTTTAATTTATCACGATAAACATGGAACAAAGGTTACTCCATCTTCGGGTTCAATTTTAAAGGAAACCAAAGATACCGAAACTGCTGGTTCAAGCAAAGATTTTCAAAGAAAAACTCCTTGAACAACTTTAACATGGCAACTAAATCAACCACTTAACTTTCTCGAAAGAACAACTTTCTCTAGGGGGGGGGGGGGGGGGGGGGTTTCCCCCCCCCCCCCACCTATTGTATCAACAAGCGTTTGCACAACTCTTGGCGGTGTATAGTGGAAGAACCTTCAAGTTTTAGTTATCTCAACACAGTATAACTTAGAAACACTTCACATGCAAAAACACATCACGAGATGGATTCCAAATTCCGCTCTAAGTGGAATCAAAGTACATTTGAAAATGTTCATAACTCTGACTTGTTAAAGGCCTCGTTGATATTGTATTCAAGATCTTTTCATCAGATCGAGAGTAAGAGAAAACTTTAGAGATCACACCTAAAATGACAGCTCAAACATTCAAGAAACAATCATCCAGAACATGACTCCATTGATAGCAATGTATAATAGAAAGAGCAAGCCTGAGCAAGAGCTTAATTGACGTTGAAAAGGTTGAGTGAAAGACAGTTGCGATTCAACAGTGCAAGATTTCACAAGAGGTCAATCATCGGTTACAAGTTCAGGAGAATGAACAAAGCAGATGAGATTGTATCAGATGAAGATATTGATAACAGGAATTAGGAAGCACATTAACGGTTTCAGACATAGATTCAGAAAGTCTTACCACAGAATCCAAGATCTACTAATACGCCATTGGAAACCAGTTACAAAACAAGATGAAAAAAGTGTGTTTGCCAATGAAGACAACATTCTGAGAACATGCTGTCAGATGTACTAAATGAGCGTTAGGCTGGCGCTAGCTAATTTAATTGTAAATTTTAACTCTTGAAACTGAGGAAAACAAAACGATTTTAAAGCAATTAAAGAAAAGCAAACACATCATTGGACACAAGTAATGGAAAAGTGCAAACAAACTCTTGATGAAACAATAGTGCTCTGGGGACATGCTATTAGTTGTCGGGATAGTTGTCCTGATAGCACTTCAAAACAAACAGAATGAGTTTTGAGAAGTATAAAGCCTTTAATGACCGTAACGATGATTATGAAAGTTCTTCAAACAAAGTTAAATGAAAACTCTAGGACTATAGCTCCTAAAAGACATTGAAATTAAAGAAGGTTTGAAAACTAAAAGCTAGAAATTTTATTTCTCCATCAGAAACACGATGAATTAGTCAAAAGAGTCTTTTAACATCGACGGGCATAACTAATAGGTTATCTCAAAAGAACACAAAGGTCATTTGTCCGATTTAAAGGTAAGGAAGAAAAAGTATTGACAAGATGCTTGAAATGTACATACAATAAAGTTTTTGAATGAAATTGTTATCTCGTAATCATTCAATTCAGACCATTCCTGAATGTTTAGCACCCAAATGCGCGACATATAATTGGTAGACAAACCCTTTGCCATCCTAATTACCATCAAGAAAGCTCAATCTGAAAAAAACCATGTTTGTATGAGATCCTATTTGATACTTCTGATCCTGCAAACAGATTTGCCCCTGATAGGGAAGAGACCATGACTCTTGATAACGAGAGTAGATCAAAATTAGATAAAGACACAGTGAAACCATACGACTACACTAGACAGAATAGTCTTTATTAATTATCAAAGCACCTCACAAAGTATCATTATCATTTGGAACGCGCAAAAGAAGTTAGAAGATAATGTGGGAGAAAACCGTTTGGTCAGAGAACAAAAACCAAACCTTGCTAAAAACGTTGCCTTTCTACCCGTTTCGAAATCCATTAGTAAAAGTAGACAAGTTTTTAACGACATGACATTTAACATCAATCATTTTAGAACGATTTGTGAACAAGCTTGGTCTAATCATACTAGTAGTTATTTTCGGGTGCCAACTGCTAAAGATATGGAAGTTTTGATAAAAACCTTATTAATGCCTCTTTCCATAAAATCACAAAATGATAGTTTTCGTTTTGAACATGAACTTAAAACGGAAATGCATGAAGATTATGAGTACGTTAAATCCCTTGAAAAAGAGGTTGACAAACTTGAATCTGAAAAGGCTGATTTTTCAAACATATATGATCTACTTCTCGAAGAGTGTGTGTCTAAAGATGTTACATGTTCATATTTGCATTCTCTGTCTGATTTAAATGCTTATGCTGAATTACAATGCTTGTATCTTCATAAAGTCAAAGAATGTGAATGTCTTGCACAAAAGCTTTCGAAACAAACTGAATCTGTTAACAAAGAAGTTCATAATAAGCTTTTAAAGAGTTTTGCTAAACTTGAAAACCACTCGATTTCTCTTGAACTTGCTTTACAACAATGTAAAGAACAAATGAAAAACAACTCAGTTTGCAAAGAAAACGGATCAAATGTATTTCGAAAAGAACGTGAACAATATCATGAAATACAGGATTTGAAAGCTCAAATGCAAGACAAGAACATAGCCATCAGTGAGTTAAAGAAACTCATTGAGAAATGCAAAGGAAAGTCTGTGGAAACTCAGTTTGATAAACCATCTGTTGTTCGACAACCAAATGCTCAACGGATTCCAAAACCATCAGTTTTAGGAAAACCGACTCCTTTTTCAAATTCTCCTGAAATGAGAAGTTTTCAAACGAAACAGTCGGTTAATAAAACTAATGTGTCGGATGGTTTGTTTAAACAAGTCACTCAACAGAATTTGCCTCAGAATAGAAAACAAGCGGAAATACACTCGAATGTGCTTAAACCAGGAATGTATAGAATTGCCACTACCACAACACAAAACAGAGAACCGCAGTTGCCTCATGCTTCTAGGAATACTAATCCTCACGTGTCTAAATCTTCAGGAGTAAATCACACTACTAGTGTTAGCAGACCACAGCTTAAGTGCTATCAAGTTAAAGATAAGGTCGTGCCAAACAATAGTCAAGTGAAGTTTAAAAAGAAGGAAGTAGAAGACCATCATAGGATTTCTAGTATTTCTAAGAAAACAAAGTCTGTAACTGCGTGTAATGACAGTTCAAAAGCCTTTCTTGAAGTTCAATGACTTGCATTGTCCTACATTGCTAAAAAAGTGCTTTACAGTGCAAATCATAACGAATGGTCTTAGAATACTTCTCAAGGTTAATCCTCATGCCTTCTTGCACAGAATAAGGATGCAAAAATCCCATAAGACAAAAAAAAAAAAAAAAAAAATAAAAAACAAAAAATACCCAATAAAAAAAAAAAACAAGAGATATATGCCCGGGCCCCCCCCCCCCCCCCCCCCCCCCCCCTAGAAAAGTAAGTGCATTAAGAACCCCAGAAAGACAGATCCCCACAGGACATAGGTTCTCAAACAAAAAAGACTAACCTGTCCCTTGAGTAAAACAATGGAGTCCTAGATTTGTCTTAGGTGGAAACCCCAAAGGGTAGAATCTTTAGTAATGTTTGGTATTAGGTTGGTTTTCAACAGGACTAGTTAACTTCAACTTCTTGCACGGGGCAAAGGTTGACAGTGAACCAACGCATGTGGGATAGTAGATATCCCTCATATTTTTGCCAAGCAAACAAACTCTGGGGTGTTAGTGCAGGGTAAGTCATTCCAATGGTCAAAACAACAATGAATTGACCTAACTGCAGATGCACTATATAATGAAAAGGCAGGTAAAATATTGTGGTTGCTGAAATTTACTGATATCTAAGAAACCAGTGCCAGAATGGTTTCACAAAAGATGAAATCTTCAACAAGATGTTTGATCGCACCAGATCAAGCCTCTGTCTTCATGGCAATGACGTCTGTTCACATCCGTTCAGGCCTTGTTCTTCATCAAATGATTCTGATATAACAGGTCAGAACTAGGGAATTTAAAAGACTAAGCATTGAACAGTCAAGTTCAAAGCTGGTTCCAAAGTTTTTCCTCTAGCTGTCATGCAGCTACATCACGACAAGAAGTTAGAATTACTATTCCACCTAAATATAGCATGTGTGGATAACAGGAAATTCAAAATACAAAATCAGAAAAGCAGAAAAATTTCCAAAAAAGATTCTTCTCGACATGTCTCTTGGAATAGATAACATCTTTCGTGCTTTGAAATGTCGTTTAAACATTGGACACGGGTGTGTAAATGAAGTTTGAGCGAGAGTTGGCAAATTGTTTCAAAACATGTCATTTCTAATTTTCTAATGGCCTTATGTGCAAATGTTAGTACATAACCTGGTCTTTGAAATAAAGGAAGGTTTTTAACTTATCCTCACAACGAGGAAAATTAACGTTTCTCGGTCTTTGAATGTCTTACAAGACATTCATTGTTTTTAGCTCATGAATAAGGAAAATGTAGTTTCAAGT
This sequence comes from Tanacetum coccineum, assembly GCA_026074375.1. Classification (NCBI taxonomy): domain Eukaryota; kingdom Viridiplantae; phylum Streptophyta; class Magnoliopsida; order Asterales; family Asteraceae; genus Tanacetum; species Tanacetum coccineum. Next base: position 7,021 of record BQNB010176349.1, read on the forward strand.
GCGCTTACCACCTTACGTAGAAGAGAAGTCCTCTAAATCTGGGTTTCAAATATAGTGAACCACAATTTTTCAAGAATTCTTGATGACCAATTCATAATCTTTTAAAAATTGTGTGTTCAAAGACTACTCCAAACCATTACATGTTTTCATAAAGTCAACAATTCTCTCAATTGTCCTATTTTTGAGGGGGAGTTTTTCGAAAAACAAAGTTTTATAATGTTCTTGGATAATCATCTAACGGACAATTCTTTATGTATTCAAAACATTATCAAAGATTCCATAACAATTCATACTGTTGATATTTTCTCCCATGAATTTTCAAGAATTATTTATTCACGAGGTATTTCAAAAACTAAGTGTTTTTTATTTAATATAGGAGGAGAAATGTAATTAAAATTATGATCTAATCGACTCAATGTGCTAAACAGTAGAAAAGGTTTTATGGTTCGATCTTTATACCCTACAACATCTTAAACTTTTTTCACGGTACGCTTTCTGAAGTCATAAGGTGGTTAGGTTAGGAATCATTCCTTTGATCCAACCAGAAAGGAGGTTCTACCAAGGGATAATCCCAAGTTAGAATTTGCAGTCATTTAGGTCATGATTGAGATGAATGTATATGGGAATAATGCGACTAGAAGATTGAGCTAACTCACTAGAACTATCACAACAAGTGATAGTATATCGACTCATTGGTAAGCATTGAGGTGGTGTTATTGAATAAGAAATGTATTGGATAAAGGTGTAAACAAAGAAGCCTACCGCACCACTTAAGGCAGAAACCAGGTCAATACACTAATTCTTTCAGAAATCACAAGATGATTGATGGTATTGAAAACGACATCATAGACCCAGTGATGCAATGCACAACCCTCCCCAGCCATTCGGGTTTCTCTCAATATAAACTTGTCTCATTTTTCATGGAGATACACATGTTATCTATTGACATCTCATTCCGAGATCGTTAATATTGAATAGGTGGCAATCTGCTCCAGCCTCCGAGTACTAAAACCAAAATGCACTAATCCCGAGTTCTTGAGCCATAGATCAATCTAAAGATTGTTAGGGACACATTCCATTTCCAAAACACTCTGTGAACATCATCATGTTCACAAGCGGTTAACAAGGTGTCTATGCAATATCCTTGTGAATTTGCCATGAACCTCCGAATGATTACTTATGTTTTCAAAATGAAGAGGAAATCCTGCTTGAGTGCAGCATCATACAAGCTCTTGGTAGTGAATTTGCGAGATTTTTATGAATCAATACTTGTGAAACTGAGATATCGAGTGGTCCAGTAAATGAATTGACGAGCTGATGATTTTGATAAAAAGCTTAAAAAATTCCTATGTGTTACATTAACGCTTTTAAAAGTACATATGTCGATTGATTTTTCAAATACAATTTTTCGATTATCAATAACGTTATATCCTGAAGGTTAATATCGGTGGTGAGGTATCCCAATCAACCAAAGTTTTCAGATTCATGACAATTATCTTGCCTCTTTTTCCAAAGACAAACAATCATGTTTGCTCAAGATTTAAAAAGACAAATAGGACTTCCGCAAACTTGATCTTAAAGCTTTACTTGGATGAGTGTATGTATGTGTTTGGGGGTAAAATGACTACATGTTCGAAGATGGCTTTGAAGTTACATTGTCATGACGAAGGTTCAATATATATTTTATTACCTATAAGATCAGGTTAGAAGTCATGTTTGGAGTAAAAAGGATTTGGGGAAGTTCGAGTACAATGCCATGCATATCTTGGAAACATATCTCGTGATCACTTGTTTTATTTTTACGTATTGCTCCTTTTATCGTACTAAGTCGCGTCACGTCTTTTAGGTCGTGGCTAAATCGTTGGTGCTTCTTCGCTTTGTTGATTTCTCGCTCGGTCATCTATTACGGTGAGTTCATAGCCCCAACTTTTCTCTTTTAATGGTTTTCATAAACTGTTTTCGGGGTGAGAATACATGCTCATTTTACCATGTAAACTCATTGTTTTCTACTACATAAGCGTTACATGATTACTTTTACTAAAGTTTTTACTTGCTTACTATATGACTTCTAAAACATGTGCGATACATAGTTGTTTACTCATGAACTTACAAAAGCTTGATTTGCTACTATACGACTTAAGATCGTTGAATACCGATTTATGAAACTACAAGTTTTGAATATTATACTTAGTTTAAAATAGAACACAAGTGATTTATGCTATGCTTGACCCAATTATGAGATTATCCGCATGAGTAGCTATGGCCAAAGTCCCTATTTTCATGAAACGTTAATTTCCTTTTAAGGTAAACGCTAGTACAAATGTATAGATCTGTTGAGCTTGACAACCCCGTCTCGGATCTGAATCCATATTGAGAACACCCATGTCAAACGGACATTTTGTATTAAGACAGTTTAGGTATGAGGCAATAATACATAGTATCAGGGACAAATTTAGACATATATAAATATGTAGTGTTAATGTTCAGTGTCATAAGCTCAATGCAATAAAGATGAATTGATACATTGTATTCGTTGCAATGTCCCTTATTGACCTATACTTGTGTTCTATATTGATATTGCTCTTTATTATAAACCTTATGGATTCATTGAATATTACTTGAGTTATTGAATCACCACTTGGATTTCGGATTTAATGCTTTGAAATGTTGTAACGCTACTTTTCTTACTGAAATATTACTTAAACTATTTCAATCCTGCTTTTACTTAAACATATGAACTCACCAACATTATTGTTGATGTTTTGCATGTATTTTCTCAGGTTATTCTTTTGCTAGCTGAGCTTTGGGAGCATTCGAGTCGCGCGGATGTCAAAACTTTAAGGACTCGGTTTTCTTCACATTCGATAACCATTTATTATTGAAAATCTACAAATGAGTCATGTTTGAACTCTTGTAACTTTTGTTAAAAGGAAATTATTGGGACCTGAATTTACTCTGATTTATTTAAATCGAATGTGACATTTATCAAACGTCTCTTTTGAGGTCGTTTTCTGTAACTTGTGTATATGAACTATAAAGTAGCACCCCAAGTGGTATTCCGCTATGTTGTGATTTTTGGGGGTGTTACACATTGAATAGTGCTTGTTTAAATTCTAATAAAAGTAACATAAAGACTTCGAATGTTTGTCAAACAAATGCATATATATCCAATTCTAACACTGTAAAAGCATGTGTAAATGTTGTTAATGATGGTTCAAATATTGTGTGTATTTCTTGTGGTAATGATGTGTTTTTAAATTCTCATGAAAAGTGTGTTGCTCGTCATGCCTTATCTAGGAAGTCTAGTGTTAAGAGAGCCTTATTCACATCTCCCTTAGCAGCGCAATCTAAGAATCTAGGAGCTACTTCTGTAGTTACTAAATCTAGGTTAAGTGTTGCTAAAACCCCAACAGCAACAAGTAAGGTCTCTAGTGCGTTAACACTGTCTTCTGATTCTAGTGACACAAGGACACTAAGCAGTTACATGAACAACAAAATTCCGACAAGCAAAAAGTGGCAAAAGTGGTTTGAATATCAACACGGTTTTAACTGGATACCCAGAAGCAAATCTGCTCAATCACAATCAAGTGTAACAAAGAGTAAAACTAGTGTTAGACCTAAGACTAAAACACCAGTTACTACTCAAAAATGGATAGTTAAACTGTCCACTCTTCCATCTGCATTTGTTTCATGTGATGTAGGTGATCCATCTTGTTCTGTGGGTTGTTGATAGCGGATGCTCAAAGCATATGACTGGCAATCTTTAACTGCTAAGAAATTTCATTGAGAAATTCATGGGAACAGTCCGCTTTGGGAATGATCATTTTGCTGCAATCACGGGCTATGTAGATTATATTCAAGGCAATCTCACAATTTGTCATGTATATTATGTTGAAGGCCTTGGACACAATTTGTTTTTGGTTGGACAATTCTGTGATGGAGATTTAAAAGTAGCCTTTCGTTCAAACACGTGTTATTTTCGGAATTTAGAGGGAGATTATTTGCTTATGGGTTCTCAAGATTCGAATCTCTATACTATCTTTATTTCTGAGATGGTGGCTTCTTCTCTAGTGTGTTTAATGTCCAAAGCCACATCAACAAAATCTTGGTTATGGCACCGTCGCCTATCTCATTTGAATTTTTCCACCATTAACCAACTCACTTAAAATGATTTAGTTGACGGGCTACCGAAATTGAAGTACACCAAACATCACCTATGTTCAGCTTGTGAACAGGGTAAAAGCAAGAAAGTTTCACTTCCACCAAAGTTGGTTCCAAGCACCGAATCCAATCTTGAATTACTTCACGTGGATTTTTGTGGGCCGATACGGGTTGCTAGTATCAATGGCACGAAATATATTCTCGTGATCATTGATGACTATTCTCGGTACACCTGAGTATACTTTCTTCAAACCAAAGATGAGGCTCCAGATATGATTATTGATTTTGTTAATCAAGTTCAATGGAATTTAAAAGATTAGATTCTGACTATTCAAACTGATAATGGAACCGAATTCAAAAACGAGAAATTACGGTATTTTTATGCAAAGTTAGGCATTGTTCATAAAACTTCAATCGCTCGAACGCCTCAATAAAATGGTGTTGTTGAACGCCGTAATCATACACTCGTAGAGGCCGCTCGAACAATGCTTATCTTTTCTAAAGCACCATAATTTTATGGGCCGAGGCTATTGCTACTGCTTGCTTTACCCATAATCGCTCTATTGTACACACTCTGCACAATAAAACTCCTTATGAGCTGATTCGTAGCAGAAAACCCAATATTCAATACTTTTATGTGTTTGGATCTCTTTGTTATCCAACAAATGATCGTGATGATCTTAGGAAGATAAAACCGAAGGCTGACATTGGTATCTTTATTGGTTATTCTAAGTCATCACGAGGGTTTCGTATTTACAATTGCAGAACTAAGAAGATAATGGAAACAATCCATGTCAAGTTTGATGAACTCACGACTATGGCTTCTGAATGCAACAATTTAGAACCCGGAATGAACTGCACGAATTTCAATAATTCATCGGAAGATTCACAATCAATACCTTCAATATCTGACTTGGATAATTTGTTTGGTTCTCTGTACGAGGAATACTATGCGACGAGTTCACAAGAAGTATCTGATAATTCTGCTGTAAATACTACTGATAATGACCACACTTCTTCATCCTCGTCAATCGTCGTTGATCAAGATGATGCTCCTCAAGTTGTATCTTCGTCAGACGAACAAGTTTCTACCGCACCACACTTTCCAGTCATGAATGAAGTTGCTGATGAATTTGTTCAAGAAGATGTTGCATATTTTTATGGAAACAAGTTTCATCATGCACCACAAACTCCTGAATATGAAGTTGCTGAGTCATCTTCAACATATCAGGATCTATAAAATATGCATTAATTTCACCAACAACATCGCGTAACTGATAGATGGACTAAGAATCATCCACTAGAACAAGTGATTGGTGATCCCTTAAAGCCGGTAATGACAAGAAAAAGACTACAAACTGATGTAGAAGTTTACATGTATGCACTCATCATCAGTACAATTGAACCAAAGAATATCAAGGAAGCTATGCTTGATCACAGCTAGATTGAATCCATGCAAGATAGCTAAATCAGTTTAAACGCCTTGATGTTTGGGAGCTTGTTGAATGTCCTGTTAGCAGAAACATAATCGTAATAAAATGGATTTGGAAAAATAAGACAGATACTGAAAACACAGTTATTCGGAACAAGTCTCGTTTGGTTGCCAAAGGATACCATCAAGAGGAGGGAATAGATTTCAAGGAGTCGGTTGCACTAGTTGCAAGACTCAAAGCTGTCAAAAGTTTTGTGGCTTATGCGGCACATAAGAATTTTCCTATTTTTTGGATGGATGTTAAAACAGCATTCCTAAACAGACCACTAAAAGAGGAAGTTTTTGCTCGCCAACCAGATGGTTTTGTAGATCTAGAGTTTCCTAACCACGTTTATTGTCTTAAGAAAGCTCTATATGGTCTCAAACAAGCCCCGAGAGCCTGGTATGACAAGCTTTCC
>BQNB010176350.1:0-13071 GCA_026074375.1 Tanacetum coccineum
ATTTCTCCCCTTATTTTAAATACTAATTCACTTAGTTTTTGAAATACCTTGTGATTAAAATTTGTCATGAAAATTATGTGGGAAAAACTTTTATACTTAGCATGAATTATATGGAACATTAACTTGCCCCCTCTCAATTTTACATATGTTTGACACCAAATAAAATGACACCAAGTTGTAAAATGAATATAAAATTGAGGGTTAGCATTGTTGAGCACACAAGTTTGAAAGATTATGAATTGTCATTGAAGAATTCTTGAAAAAATTGTGCTCAACCACCAAATCATCTTATAACAATCAATCTATTTAATAGGCATTATTATTTCTTAGATGTTATTAAGACTTTTTATAATGTGTTGTATACATAAGAATTGTCATGTTATGATGTATCCAACAATCATTAAAACTTTGTTTTTCAAAAAACTTCCCCTCAAACATTGACTCATTTTGAAAATGACACCAAATGTAGAAGAATTATCTTGTAAGACTTTATGAGGGATGGAGTGTTGAACACACAATTTTGAAAGATTTTGAATCGTCAGTGAGAAATTCTTGAAAAATTATGTTCAACTTTTTAAAAAACATCATGTTAGAAGACTTCTCTTCTAATGCTAAGGATAAGTTTTACTAAGAAACGTAACTATCACCTTGTTAGATAAACTTTCCTTTATTTGAAGTCCGGGTTACGTACTGATATTTGCACATAAGCCATCAAGAAAAATTAGAAATGACATGTTTTGAAAGCATTTGTAACTCCTGTTCGAACTTCATTTGCACGCCCGTGTCGATGTTAATCAACATTTCTAGGTACGTAAATGTTATCGATTCCAAGAGACATGTCGAGAAGATTCTTTTTGTGAAACATTTTCTGATTTTTTTGATTTTGTATGTTCTTTTTGAATTTTTTTTTTTTATTTGTTTTTATATGTTTTATATTTTTGTATTTTTTTTTCTCAAAATATGTACAAGTTGATGTTTGATGGGTTATCAAGCAGATTCGTTTGTCAGAACCTCCAGTTCTGCTGGAGTCAAACATCTCATACCAATTCGTCTGAAAAGATACTGAAACCTATCTTCGGGTAAGGCTTTAGTAAACATATCAGCTAATTGGCATTCAGTTCTGACAAAGTACAATTCAATTATACCGTTTTCAACGTGTTTCTTGATGAAATGATATCGAGTATGGATGTGCTTGGCACGGGAGTGTTGCACGGGGTTGCATGAGATTGATATGGCTAACTGAGAGTCGCATGCATATGAAAAAGCAGTTAGTTCAAAGCCAGAATCCTTCGGATACCAAAGTCCCATGTTAATGGTACCCCTTAAGTATCGAAAGATCCTTTTAACCTCTTTTGAGGTGTTTTTCAGTCGGTCTTGCTTGATATCTTGCACAATAACATACAGCATGCACTATGTCTGGTCTACTAGATGTCAGATACATGAGTGACCCGATTTTACTACGGTAGTCAGTTTGGTCTACATGTTCACCACACAAGTCTGCATCTAATTTAGGTTTGGTAGCCATTGGTGTACCAATGCTTTGTCCTTTTTCCATACCATGTTTTTTAAGTATCTCTAAAGTGTACTTGGCCTGATTGATAACGATACCACATGGGGATTGGTGGATCTGAAGTCCTAAAAACAATTTCATTTCCCCCATTAAGGACATCTCAAATCTAATGTGTATTAATTTTTCAAATCGTTTAGAAAATTTAGGGTGTGTAGACCCAAAAATGATGTCATCAACGTAAATTTGCACAAGTAGAATGTTCTCCCTGTATTTTATCGTGAATAGAGTCATGTCAATTGTACCTTTAGTAAAACCTTTGGACATCAGGAAATTTAAGAGTTCATCATACCATGCTCTTGGAGCTTGTTTCAATCCATATATAGCTTTCCTTAGACGGTAAACCATTTTCTAGATGATTAGGATCAACGAACCCGTCTGGTTGTGCAACACAAACCTCTTTCTTCAATGGACCATTAAGAAATGCCGTTTTGACGTCCATCTGATAAATTGGAAAAGACTTGTGTGCGGCATATGCGACGAAAATCCAAACAGCTTCCAACCGAGCAACTGGAGCAAATGTTTCTTTGAAATCAATACCCTCTTCCTGAGCATAACCTTTAGCTACAAGTCGTGCTTTGTTGCTAATTACAGTTTGGTCTTCATCCTTTTTGTTTTTCCATATCCACTTTAGCTTGATTACGTTCTTCCCAAAGGGTTTGTCAACGAGTTCCCAGACATGGAGTCTGTTAAACTGATGAAACTCTTCCTGCATTGCTTCTATCCATGTAGAATCAGCCATTGCTTCCTTAATGTTTTTCGGTTCAGCTGTACTCACGGTGAGTGCGAACATACACATTTCAGGATCGGTTTCAAGTTGTCATCTTGTTTGCACTGGCTTTGATGGATTTCCATGAACTTGAGTTAACGGGTGACCTTTTGTCCATCGGTATTCGGAATCTTGAGGTTGATTGAAGGTATGCATATTTAAATTACCAATATTGCGTGAGGAAGACTCAGCAACTTCTTGTATCAGTGTACAAAAAGGATTGATAAATTCTGCTTGATCATTGTTGTTTTCTTTAGCATTGACATGTATTGGAGTTGATGGTTCTATTGTAGGGTGAATAATCATTGAAGGTAGTGTGTCTTGTTGAGCAGAATTGTCGGTGGGAGAAGCAGACTTGTTGACACGTGAAGTACCCGCATTGAAAAATTCATCATACAAAGGACCGAATAGAAGATCCAACTCTTGTTGTGATGGAACAGTTGTATTTGCTAAAGGAGAAACATTTTGTAGTTGTGGGTCAGGGTCAGAGTTGTCATAATCTGACGCCTTTTGTCGTTGAGGAACGAGGCCTGAAGTGTCATTAGCAATAGACGTCTTTGACATCTCTTTGATCTAATCAAATCGGAGATGTATGGATTCAACTATTAATCTTGTTCTCTTGTTGTAAACACGGTATCCCTTTGACTGAGTGAAGTATCCTACCAAAATGCACGGATCCCCTTTTTCTTTCATCTTATCCAAATTTTCACCATCTATGGTTAGGTAACAAGTGCAACCAAAAATGTGAATGTGTTTAATTAAAGGTTTCCTGTCATTGGTGATGTGATATGCCATTTTCTCATATGTCGGGATGATGATAGATCTGTTTTGAGTATAGCATGCGGTTGCAATTGCTTCAGCCCAAAAGAACAAAGGAAGTTTAGAAGCTGAAAGCATCGTTCGAGCAGCCTCAACTAGAGTACGGTTTTGTCTTTCGACAACGCCGTTCTGTTCAGGTGTTCGAGGAGTAGAAGTTTGATGCTCAATTCCTTCTTCTTTGAAGAATGCATGGAGTGTCTTGTTTAAGAACTATGTGCCTCTGTCAGTTCGAACAGAAATTACTAGGGCTTGAAGATTTCGTTGAATCATTGTGAGAAACTCTTTTAAAACTTCTGGTGTTTCATCCTTGGATCTTAGAAATAGAGTCCAAGTATATCTGGAGTAGTCATCTACAATTACCAGAATATATTTCTTCCCATTTATGCTAGCAACCCGCATTGGACCACATAAGTCCATATGAAGCAAATTTAACCGTCCTTTTGAACTTGGAACAGTCTTTGTCTTGAATGAACTTCTTTTTGCTTTACTCACTTCACAAGAGGAACATAGTTGATCCTTGACATATTTCAGTTTTGGTAAACCAATCACGACATCCTTCTTTGAAAGCAAGTTGATGTAGTCGAAGTTAAGATGAGAAAGTCTTCGATGCCATAACCATGCTTGAGTTGGTGAGGCTTTAGCCATGAGACAGATTAGAGTTGATGAAGTCGTTTCTTGAAGGGAAATTGTATAGAGATCAGATCTACGGTTACCGGTGAGTAAATCGTTTCCCTGAAGATCTCTAACGAAACACGTAGATTTTCGGAAAGCAACCTCCAAATCCGCATCACAAAATTGACCAACTAAGAAGAGATTGTGATTGAGGCCTTCGACGTAATAAACCTTGTTGATCGTGATATTTCCTTGAACCAAATCTCCATAACCAAGAATTGGAGCAAATTGATCATTGCCAAAACGAACGGTACCCATATATTTTTCAACAAAATTGCACAACAGCGTTAGATTGCCCGTCATGTGCTTTGTGCATCAAGAGTTAACAATGAATAGGATAAGTTGAAAAATCTGCAAGAAAATTAGAGGACGATCGAATACTTGACAAATTGGATCCTAAAGTATTTATGAGTTTCAAGACATTAGTTATCCTAGATGCATTATCTATAGCAAAACTAACTCTCTCCTTATCACATATTTCATTCCTAACTTTAGGCACCCATTTCATTTTTATCTTAGGAACCCATTTATATCCTGATGGGCATTGTTGTTCTATCCACCATTTCCACGCCTTACTAGTTTTCTCATATAGCATCCTATAGTAAATCTTGGAATTCTGGACAGTAGATTCTGATGCAACTGTTTTCTTATGGTGTGTTGCAATAGATTTGTTCACTTGACTTTTGGGTTTTCTAGTACTAATAGGCATTACTTTAGGCTTCTTAGTCTAGCAATCACTCATACAAATATTAGAAACACAAGCAATCATGATTTTGAATTAAAACACACATTTCCACAAACCTACAACGCATTAACATTCGAAGTTTTGGATTTTAAACTGTCATTACACGCAGTTACAGACTTTGATTGATTAGAAATACTAGAAATCATATGGTGGTCTTCTACTTTAGTCTTTTTAAACTTCACTTAACTAATGTTTGGCACAACCTTATCTTTCATTTGAGTGCTCTTAAGTTGTGGTCTGCTAACATTAGTTCTGTGATTGTAGATGTAGACAACGCGAGGATTAGAATTCCTAAAAGTCTGAGGCAAAAAATGTGGTGCTCTAGTTTGTGTTTTCCTATGTCAATTTAATACATTCCATGGTTTAATCACAATTTGTGTTCTTACAACTTGCGTTGCTATTTCGAGGCAAATTCTAGAAGTGACTAGTTTTGATAATCTCCTCTTACACATTAGTTATTTGGAACCGACTTTTCTTTGAAAAAAATGTCCTCTCAAGAGAGTTTGAAAAAGGAGCCGGTTTTCCTAAAACTGATGGTTTTGGAATCCTTTGAGCATTAGGTTGTCGAACAATAGATGGTTTATCAAACTTAGTTTCCATAGATTTTCCTTTTCATTTTTCAATGAGTTCTTAACTCACATAAGGCAATGTTCTTGTCTTGCATGAGCTTTATCAAATCTTGTATTATCAGATTTTTTTCACTTCTTTTTGAAATACCTTTGACGCTGTGAACTTGCAACTGTGTCATTTTTATTTGTTCTTGACATTGTTTGAGTAAAGCGATTCAAGAGAAATCGAGTGTTATTTCTAATTTAGAAGCAAAACATCGTAAAAAGCTCAGTGTAAACCTCTTTACTAACATGATTCAGTTTGTTCGAAAGTTATTGTACAAGGCAGTCACAATATTCTTTGATTTTATGAAGATAATAAGCATGTATTGCAATTCAGTGTGGGTATCTAAATCAGATAACTATGTAATAAGAACACATATATCATTAGACACACAATCTTTGCAAGAGATAAACAAACATGTTTGAAAATTCTGCTTTATCAGATTCAAGTTCGTCTACTTCTTTTTCAAGTGATTCAACGTACTTTAAATCAGCATGCATTTCTTGCTTAAGTTCATGAACAAATGCGAAACTATCATTCTGTGTCTTAAGGGCAAGAGGCATCAAACATGTCTTAATTAGGATTTCCATATCATGAGCAGTTGGGGCACGAAAACGATCTTTTGAATGTTTCACCCAAGCTTGATCGACAAGTTCTCTAAGATGATTTATGTTGTTTGTCATAACATTATATGCTTGTCTACTTTTGCTTATTGACTTGGAAACAGGTAAGAAATCGATGTTTTTGAAAATATTTGGTTTTGTTTTCACAAAAGATTTTCTCCACATTTTCTTCCTTACTTCATTTGCGTGTGCCAACTGTATTTGATATTCTTAGGTCGGGGGCTTAAAAATTTCATAAAGACTATTTAACTTTGTGTAATCATAGGGTTTTACTAAGTCTTTATTCAATTTTTCTCGACTCTCTCTTTCAAGAGTTAGTGTCTCCTCCCTATCGAGGATGAGACTGTTTGCAGGATCAGATTGGTCATGTGGGATCTCATACAAACATGGTATCTCAGATTGAGCCTTTTTGAGGCACATTGGATTAGCAAAGGTAGGTCTTCCATTAAATGTTGGGCATTTGGGTGCTAACATATGAATGGTCTGGATTGATTGACTCCGTTTGTAAACAATTTCATTCAAAAACTTTAATTGCTTTTCCATTGAAATCATTTTGTCAATATCTTTTTCTTCCTTAAGTTTCAAATCCGTTATTACCTTTGTTTTATCCTTGACAAGACCTTCGTAATGTGACTTTGTTAAAAGACTCTGTTTGACTAACTCATCGTGTTTCTCTTTGACAACTGAAATTTCATAGGCTTTAAGTTTTAAACCTTCTTTTATGTCAATGTCTTTTTGAGCTAATAGTCCTAGAGTTTCATTTAACTTATGTTCAAGTTTCTCATAGTCAACAGTACGGTCATTAAAGGTTTTGTACTTCTCAAGCTCAGTCTGTTTGTTTTGAAGTGCAACTAGACAACTATCCCGAATACTATTAGATTCCTTTAGAGTTCTACTAGTTTCCGCAAGAATAGATTTGCACTCAGTCAATTCATGAGCAAGTGTTGTGTTTGCTTTCTTTAATTGCTTTTGAATCTTTTTATTTTCATCGACATCAAGTTTTAAATTTGCAATTAAATTAGCAAGCGCAACACGCTCATCATCACATTCTACATCATTTTGGTCATTCTGAATATCATGGATCTTTGTCATATAGTTGTAATGTGCTTCCAACTCTTGTTCATAAATCTCTTCATCCGTGTCTACTAGCCAATCAGATTGCTCTGCTTGAAGTGGGACACCTTTCTTAGCTTGTTTGCACAGCAACATCTTTTCCTTGTGATACGTGGAGTCTTTAACCCTTTTTGGCTTCCTGAATTCCTTAGCAAAATGACCAAATTCCTTGCAGTTGAAGCACTATATCCCAGACTGATGCACTACCTGACTGCCTACAGTCTCTCTAGCCCCAGCAACAGTCATTGTCCTCTGATTCCTAATTTGTCCAGTCTGATTGTCATTCTTGTATCTTAGAGTAGTATCCACATTCTTGTTTCTGGTGTTTGAGGAAGTTCTGATGTTGTTGTTGGTAGGTTTGTAGAGCTTCTTGAAGTACTTTGCAATGAGTGCCAAATTTTTCTGCATTTCCTTATCCTTCTGAGCTTGTTCAGGATCACTGTCTTCTTCAGAAGCTGACTCAGATGGAGGTGTGATTGGTTTGGCTATCTCTTTGCCTTTGTTTCTAGTAGTTGCATGAGATCTGGTTGGAAGTGATGCTTTTGATGTTGGTGCATATGATTTGTAAGACTTTGGTGCTTGATAATAAGGATCTTGATATGGTTGAGCAGCAGCAACAAGTGCTAATGGGTTAGCATGCTTGGCTATTCGTTCAACATGAATTTCATTAACTTCCTTTTGATATTGCTTCAGAATGTGAACGAGTTTGTGATATGAAACTTCATCTAATTTGTGTTGTTGCTTGACAATTGTTACAAACCTTGACCATTCTGGTTGAAGTTGTTGAAGAAATTGAACATTGACTTGCATCGTAGCAACAGTCAAGTTGTTTCGTATCATTTCATTCATCATCTTGTAAAACCTTGTGTAGTATGACTCCATTGTTTCTCCATCGTGAGAGGTGAATTTTCCAAACTCCCAAAATAAGTTAGTCTTGACATCTTGAATGTTGAGGGATTCACCTTGTTATAGCCTTTCAATGGCTTCCCACATTTCATGAGCTAGCTTGCATGCATCAACAGTTAAGTATATTTCATCTCCAATTCCAGTCAATATCAAATGAATCGCTTCTTTTTCTGATTCAAAATGAGCTTTGTTTTCAGCAGACATATACAAGACTGTCTCAACTGTAGTTCGTTCAGGAACTGCTGGAGAATTATCCGTTGCAGGTACAGCTAGAATTATGACAGTAGTAGGAGTTTAGGGACCTTCGAGAATGCATTTCCTCAAGGCATCACCATTTGGTCTTGTATCAATTTATCTTAAGAATCATGATCGCCATTATGCATATCGTCCAGTTGCAAGCATTGGTGGACGATCCTTTAAACCTGCTGCCATGATGTTGTTATGCATTTGACTGTCGGTTGTGGAAGTTACAATTGGAGTAGTCATGATGAATGATTGTTTAATTTGAAGTGAAAATGATTGAAGGATCTTAAGTAGATGTGTTGTGATTGAAGTTGTGGTAAAATAAAAAACAATAAACGTCCACGGGATTTTACAAGTCTATGATTAAAACCGAGAAAAGAATTATGTCATGCACGAGATTTTACAAAATTAATAGAAAACCGTGAATGTTAATTGATTTGGATTAAGGTTTTTTTTGTGTTGAATTAGTTGTCTTTTGAGTCCTTGTGATTGTTTGTTGTTATGGTTCAATTTGTTTTTTTTTCTTCAGGAAATTAGGTTTTCAAAACAAGGGATTTCAGTGGCACAACTCGCTACTTTTAGAAAAATTGGGCAGCATAACAACTTGCTACATCTTGAGAATTTTTCTTCAAATAAACCTGTAACTCGCTAGACCTTTAAGTCGATACTCCTGTTATATAACTTGCTGAATTTCCAGATCTCTAAGTCGCTGCAATCCCAACTTGCTAACTCACTAACGATTATGTTGATAACTCGCTGGTCTTCCTTGAAGTATAACTCGCTAGATTTGAGAAAATTTAGGCAGAGTAACATTTGACTTTGACCTTGAAAAAGTCTTCAATAAACCTGTGAACTTGCTATATTACCAAATCACTAACTCGCTATCTTCCCAAACTTCTAACTCGCTATCCAGTTTCCTGCTAACTCGCTACTTGAAGTCCCTTTCTTGCTGGTACACATGTCACTTTCATACGTGTTTGTCCTGTTTCACTTTAAGCAAACAAACAAATACAAATGTTGGACCACAGTAACTCGCTACCACGAATTCTACCAACTCGCTAGGATGAAAAACGAGTTAAAACCATTTTTTGAACCACAATAAGCCATGAATAAGCTAACCAACTTCAAAATAAGATACTATGGCGCGTTTAGAACATAAAAGTACATGTCTTTTTTGAATCTAACTACAAACAAAGTTACAAATGTTGATTTTTTTTCAAAACTTTTCAAACAAAAAAAACTATGTTTGATTCTTGAAAAAGCACGTTTAAGCTATGAATAAGCTAAGAAACTTGAGCTTAACACCACCTAAGAACCAATAAGCCACAAAATTTTTTGAGCCGTGAGCTTATTTGTCAAAATAAGCCATGAATTTTTTTGAATTTTAAGCTTATTCCCACAAAACAAATCACAATCCACCCGAGGCTCTTGATACCAAATGTCAGAACCAATTGAATCACTTTACTTCATACGTTGTTACATGGATTATAAAAGAAAATAAGAAGAAAATAGGAAGAAGTTTAGAGAAGAGTTTAGTGAGAGAAAGTAGAGAGAGAAACAAGGAATGGGAAGTTTACTTGTAAGACAAAAGTTTACAAATGAACCAACCACCTCTCCTTCCTTGGAGAGGTGTATTTATACTTAGACTAAAAGGCTTGCATGCCTTTAGTATTTCTACGGGCCGGGCTCAGGAATACTTGGGCTTTCGCCCAATACACGTGACCGGTCAGCTTACATATAAGAGCCCGTTCACCCGTTCTAGCCTAATACAACGTTACATAATTAAACGGCCGAGACATAATATTCTTAATGAACGAACTTCCTTGTTCGACTCAAGATTTTGAGGCTAACATAATGAAATCCTGTTCTTTCCAGGATTGTCCTTTCTTTTTAGATTGGTTGGCGGATGCTTTATCCCCTCAGATAAAGGCCTTCTTCCTACTCATCATTTCATCGACCGAATGTTGTCATTTAGTCTCTTAATCAATCTAGGGTGTGTTATGTCATGCATGAATCCAAAGATTTTCATTAGTTCTGGTGCTCCTTTGAACAATAAGCTTTCACTGGTGTAGCACTTCATGAAGGCTTTCGTATATTCTCCCTCCCTTTACTTCACATGGTAGAGCTCCACCAGATCTTTAGTGACCTCTTTTGTTGGAGGTAGTGGGCCAAGAACTTCTTTCTTAGGTCCTTAAAGCTATCAATGCTTTCTCGTTCCAACTAATCAAACTATAGTCGAGCTGACCCAAGAAGGGTTGAGTTGAATATGTGGCACCATGTAGGCATCATCCATCTTTCTACTCAGGCTGCCATTGTGTAAGTCTTGAGATGATCCTCTGGATCTCCTGTCCCATCATATTTTTTCACTATGTTAGGCATTCAAATCCTTTTAGGGAAGACAAACTCATTAATCCGCTAGGTGAAGGTGGTGGTGGATTTTTTTCATTGTAAGGTTCAGATTGATCACTATTTGCTCTTCTTTTCTTTTTCTTTTTCAAGAAGAAGCTTCCCATTCACAACAGTGGTGGATTCTTCATTGTATGGTTTAGATAGATCACTATCCACCCTTTTTGAATTTTTTCTAGAATGCCTTTTCCAATGTCTTCCCCCTACACTACCCTCTTGTCCCTCCTTCTTTGCTCTTGCCTTTTTGCTCCTAAGCGTGAGAAGACACTTCTAGAACGCAATGAAGCTTGTAAAGGGGATCTCACCCATCGCTCTTGTATCCTCATAGATTCTGATCCTAGTCTGGAGAATACACTCCTAGACCAGGATGGGGTTGGAGATTTCAGGCTTCTTTTCTTTTCACATCTCTCTTTTCTTTTTCTTTTTGGATCCTCGTAGATCGTGATGCTGTGACATGTTTTTAGTTTCTTGCTCGGTGCTTTCACTGTAGCTCAACCGGCTTCTCACATCTTTTAGCTTTTCCTTATGGGCCCTTTCCTCATTAAACGAGAGAAGTTGCTCATAATCAGTGTTGCAAAAAAGGTCTACAAGGCCGATTAATCGTCGCCTAGGTGCAACAGGCCACTGACCTTGCCGATTTATGTAACTGGGTCAAACAAATAGGCCAACCATGGTCAACGGTGGTCAACAGTGGTCAAACTTACCGGAAACCTTCTATTACAAGCTTATAGTAACTATTTAAATCTATTACAAGCTGTTTTTTAGAAAATAATATTGCCAATAATACCTAAAACTCACCAGAAATACACGATTTTGATTACTTATAGGAACTATTTAAATCTATTACAAGCTGTTTTTTTAGAAAATAATATTGCCAATAATACCTAAAACTCGCCAGAAATACCAATTACACGCTACAAGGTGGTCGACCGCGTGGCTAACGGTTCACGATTTTTGCAACCTTGCTCGTTATACTTTTGGCAAAACTCACAAGTGGGAAATCATGTTGGGCTACTTCCTCCCTACTAACTGTGTTACGGACGGACCCGTCTACATTAGGGGTTTATTCCACAGCTAGACTTATGTTATTTATGACGTAGTTGTGTATGCGTCCCACGTATGGCGCCACTTGATGATACAAGATTCAAACAATATCACTTTCAAAGTAACAACTAGCTCGAGTCGATGCCTATTACGAGGAGATTATGAATGATTCAACAATATCTTAAGCTTGATATATGCTAAGATGAGAAAATCGTTAGTCTCACCGTTGGAAGGGCTCTCACGATCAACCTCGGGCGTAAGAATCTGTGTATGATATAATGAGGTTTAAGATAGAGATCAAGAGTTTTGTATGTGTGAGTTGTTAGTCAGAACCTGACTTTGAGCACCAAGTGGCTAGGTATTTATAGTAGTCCTTCCTTTATCGTTACCCCCTGATCACGGGTGATGGAGCACGCTATTACCCGTTGGGTATTAGCCTGTTTATGCTGTAACTATTTTGTCATGCCTTGTTACCCGAGCTATCTTGGTGTTACTATTTGACTTCCGGTTGTACTTAGGGTCCATACCTTTACGGGTAACCGATTTCCTACCCATTTAGGAAAAGCTTAGCCTGCACTCTTCTCTAACTTATCTGTCGTTGCCTCTTTGGGCGGATCACTTAATCCATGACTTGGAATCTACTTAACATTGGATTGTAGTGAAAGAGTGCTCCGTAAGGTGGATACTGGACGACAGTTCTGCATTCTACTCCTGATCCGGGCGTAAAGGAAAGTATATGTATGGCGGTAGCCGCTCTTTATGCATTTTTTCCCTTTGGGGCATCGTTCCCCCCTTATTGTCTGTTGAGTTATAGAGATCAAAATCCTCTGAAGTTGAAGGTAACTTGATAAATCATATTGACCAATCATTATTAAGATAAATGTATAAAAAAAAAATTTAATGAAATTTTAAGGACCCACTTACTTATTTAGTCTCACAATAAAGCTAACATTATTTATTATGTTGAAAACAACTTGAGGGATTTTTTCATGGTTGTCAAGATCCCGATCATGATCTTAGGATCTTACGATTTTACAATACTGCAAAGCAAAAACGGTCAAGATCCTACATATGATCGTTGCATGCTTAAGATCTTATAGGATCCTGATCTTGACCATAAGATCTTAAGATATACTCTGATCCGATCTTACTTTTCTTGAACCACAAACTAAAAAACTACGAATTTATGAGTTGTGTTTTCAATAATTTAAAAAACAACAAGTTAATCTTCTTAAACATTTTATATTTATAATTTAAGACAACATTTATATAAAATATTCATATAATTTTGTGTTTATAATATATAATAATTTGTTGATTTGTATAATATTACAAAGACTATTAAGATAATAACATTATAGTAGCATCTTACCATCCCGATCCGGCTTTACGGTCTCGATCTTGCAAAAACAAAAACGATCCTGGATAAGATCTCGATCTTGAAAACATTGGATTTTTCATTCGATTTATAAGGTGTATTTCGCTCTATACGTCATCATGGTCCATTAATGAAAACGGAAACATAAAGGCAAAATATCCTTGTATTAATTAA
>BQNB010176351.1:2710-13071 GCA_026074375.1 Tanacetum coccineum
GAACCGGAGGTTAATGTAACCGAACTCAAGACGAATGACAAAGCCATATTCGTCTATATCTGCTGTTTATCACTAACATTGATTTTCAGGTATAAGTGACGGCGTTACAACCTCATTCCAGCGGAGTCAAGATTCAAGACCTCATGCTCAATCGACAAAGATATATACATGATGAAAGCTCAAACTATCAAAGTCTTCTGTAATCTCTGATGTACAAGCACATCCTTAAAAGAACTTTTTTGACAAGATTGCCAGACAATAACAAAGATATATCTCACAAGTGAATCAAGTACTACTCCTTCCATGATGTGGTACAAGTAATCATGTTAAAATAAAATGTTAAGGGAGATTGTTAGCAAGCTTTCAAGACCTTGAGCATGAGGATGGAGACACAAGATCACAAGGAGGCATAAAGATTCAAGGATAAAGATTCAGTGATCTTAGTAGTCAAGACAAATCAAGGCCAAAGACCACGATATAAGTATTTTGTCAAAAGATATCAAGTTAAAATCAAGATCTATGATTACAAGCATGCGAAAGGATCTTCAAAAGAATTTCCAAGAACACAAGGCTCCAAGACTTAAGACGTCACAAGAAGGATCCACAATTGAATGACCACCCCTTAGGGGGAGATTGTTAGCCGTGTATTTATTAAAGTGATGGTCATTAAATATTTTCGAGCCTTGTATAAGTAAAACGTAGTTTACGGGAATTTAGTTAAGCTAGTTGGGCCTAGTTGTCGGGCTCAAGCCCATTTGTATTATGAACCGGCCCAACACAAAGCCCACAAGAATAGTCCACTCTTGTAACTATATAAAGCCCTCTCTAAGTGTGGAGAGGGTGTTGCTTCTCATTTTTCTTTTTATGAACAAGTAACCATTTTTTCTTTTTTACTCTCTCACTCTAAAATCTACTTTTCTTATTTTTGTGTTTGGTGATGAAATGATATCCTAACATTCTCAAGGTGTTAGCAAGGAAAAATCAACTGATAAGGGCAAGAGATACAGGAGGAGAGCAAGGTCTATGGCTAAGAAGATTGATATTGGATTGGATGCTGAAGAAGAGATTAATACTGGCTGAGAAGAAATTAATACTAGTATTGAAGAGGTTAGTACTGGTAGTACTAAAGGTAATTCTGGTACTGCTAGTGAAAGGGGTCAAAGGGAAGGAAAGGCTCCAATGGTTGAAGAGAATATCCAGGCTACTCACAAAACTAAAGAACAATTAAGACAAGAGGAAGCTGGATTGGAAGAGGCTATAAAATTGCAAGCTCAACTAGATAAAGAAGTTGCAAAGCAGATTCATTTAGATAAAATGATAGCTAAAAGAATGGCTGAGGAAGAAACACAACAACAAAAGAAAAGAAAAGCTCAAGTTCAATTTGAAGCTCAGTTTTATACTGAAGAAGACTTGGATACTATTAGAGCCAAGCTAGAAGCAAATGCAGAGTTGTCAAAAGATGTGTTGGGACGAGATTTGCCTGAACAAGATTTTGCAAAAAGAATGGTAGATATGGTGAATCAAAGAAAGAAACACTTTGCAGAAGAAAGAGCTAAGGCAAAGAGAAACAAACCTATAACTCATTCACAGTTAAGGATCTATATGTCAAACTATCTTAAGAATCAAGGAACTTGGAAGCTTTCTCAGTTAAAGAAGTTGAAGTTTGAAGAGATTAAAGAAGAGTTTGATAAGTTAGTTCAGCGGATTGATACTTTTGTTCCTATAAATCTTAAAGCTACAAAGGCAAAATTGAAAAGATATGGAGAGGAGCTTCAGACAAAGACTTTAAAGAAACAAAGGATTGATGATAAATATGTTCTAGAAATAGGAGAAAAAGTTGATGAAGTAAAGGAAGAAGAGCAAGTAAAAAGAACAGGAAAAAGAAAGAAGCAAAAGGCTAGAAAATGTATAAATGTTGACAAGAGTGCACAAGAAGATTCTAAACTAATAAAAAGATCATTAGAAGCAATGAATCCTCCCTCCTTTGTAACTACAAAATCTATAGTGTGGCAAATTGGAAATATTTTAGCAAGGTCCAAAGAAGTGTTTATCAATAATAAAAAAGCTGATACAGTCTACATGAGCTTTGGAGCTATGATTAAAGACTTCACAAGAGAGGATCTTATAGAGCTGTACAGGTTGGTAATGCAGAAGTATGGAACAAATAGGCCTGAAGATGCTTATGACAGAGTGCTTTAGAGTGATCTCAGGACTATGTTTGATCCACCTCTCATTGAAGATGTTATTTGGAGCTTACCACTTCAACAAAAGATGGTTAGTTGGAGATATTATGATAAGTGTAAGGTACATATTTAACTTTTGAAGCATGCACACTCTATATGATGAGCGGATAGAAAGTAACCATTGACAAAAGAAGATTGCAAGTGATGCTGAAAATGAACGCCTTTTAGATAAAAATGAATGAAGTTTCCAAAAACTTTTGAAGATGATTAAGAAGCACAGCTGGGATTAGAAGATTGATGAAGTTATCAGTAAGCATTGGGCATTTTTTTGGAAACTGTGGACTTTACTGGAAGTAGAAAGGGTTTTTGGGTGTTGGCTAACACCACACAACAAAATGGTTATCAGTTTCGCCATTCTTAATAGGCATAAGGACTGGCTAGTCCAAAGCAAACGGCTTTGGTAAAGACTTCTCAAATCCGTTTATGGTTGACAGTTTACCAAAAATTGTATGGTAATCAATGCACCATAGTATTGCACTAAAGCATTGGCTACTCCAAAGCAAACGGCTACTAGTAAAGAGGTTTCAAATCCGTTGATAGCTGATAGTTTGCTAAAAACTATAAGGTTATCAATGCAACCTTGTTACTACACAATGAAGCATTGACTAGTCCATAGCAAAAGGCCTTCATGTAAAGAACCATATTAAAATCCGTATGGCGGAGTTGCCAAAAACAATAAAGCCACTTAGTTAGAAGTTTCTGTGTAGCATGATAAAGAAGACAAAGACTAAAAGCAAGTATGATCTGTTTTTTTTTTTAAAGAACATCAACAGATTATCATTCAAGAGAAGCTAAGGATTGAAGACTGCTCGAAGCACAATTTCTTAAAAGCCCCAAACTGAAGACAACTCAAAAACTTGAAGTTAACAGTGAAGTTCAAGTTTAGGGGAGGATGTTTAGGAAATTTATATAACAGGAACTTAATTCCGCTAGTATTGTAGTTAATTTCTGCTAGGTTTGTGTAATAGTTAATAACTTGAGTAAAGGTTTTATCATAGTTAGTACTGGCAGTATTAAATAGTTAATACTGTTTATGTAATAGTTAAGTCCCTGCCTACGGATAAATTATTTAGAGTTAAAGATATGCCATGAATTATCTTAGGAAAAGATAATATGCATTATCTTATAACGCGTTTTGTAAAGCCCATTAGGGTTTCCTTGGTCTATAAAAGGAACCAGAGGCATAGTCAGTAGATATAGTTCTACAAAAGATCATAGAGATCGAATAGCATATCATAGTTTGTAATCTGTAACTTAGGCAGATTCAAAGTTCAATATAAAAGTGTTTTGATTATATTCTTCTTTACATTGTTGATTAAATTCCGCGTAATCAATAGTGGTTAATCATTGTTTCATCATTGTTACTTTAGATTTATCTAAGGCAACAAACCCTTTACAAGCTAAAGGTTAAGATCCATTAAGCAAAGGGATCCTACAGTTAAGAAAATAGTAAATAAAATGGCAGGTACAGGCTGCTCTTGACTGGATGATGCTACCATGATGGAACTCGGCTGTAACAAACGAATCTGCGCAAGTAATGTGAACTCGAAGAAAAAGAACAACCAGCGAATCTTTTATCTTACAGACATATGGATGTATTTAAATTATTATTGTTTGTTTTTCATTTTCCAGATTAGTTCTAATAGTCTCATCTATATGTCTTTTTATTTACAACTTGCGCCATGCCTATTTAATATGTACAAAATGATTTTCGATCATAAGTTAACCCCCGCTGCAACGCGTAAGTCATATGCGCGAGTCATATGCGCACTCTTTCTACCTAAAGAATACGTTTCTTACTAATCTTACTGTCTATACTTACTAAAATGCAGCAACCACCTCACACTTGGTAAACATAGGAGAAAAATTAGCAGGCATCATCTTAGACAAATGCTACATACATCACTATTGTTTAAGCATACTTTTAGGTATCGTGGCATATATATGACTTTGTCTCTATTTTATAAGCTTGTTTTATTCATATAACTTAAATATAAAATAATTATAATTATGAGTTTGTATAATAAGCTAGAAAGAAACATGGCTTATGTCTTAACGATACCTCATATGTGAAAATGTTTCTAAACTAAATGATTGTTGGTTCAGAAAATGCATACACCATGTGAGACTGATTTATTATGTTATACTAGACGAGTACCCGCACGTATCGACGATGGTGTATGTTAGCGTTGATTCGTGTGTTCAAATTTTTATGTATATATGAGTGTGGAGTAAGCGAAAGTAAAGAAAGTTAGTGGTTAAAATTGAAAAATATTTAAGTATTTAATAGATTACGTTGTTTTTTATAAGTAATGACATTTTATCTGACAAAATTACTTATTTTTGTAATTATTAAGTTTTAATCAAATGTACTTTCTCTTTATACGTAGTATAAATATGAATTATGAGATAGTTGGTTCACTGTATAAACGAAAAAGAAAAGCTAGACAGAAAATGAAAATTAAGCCACATTGTAGCAAGGGGTGTAATGGCTTGGATCCGACACCAAGCCCATGTAGACCCGCTCTAAGGTGGCGCCACTACACCATCATGTTAGATATAAGAAAAAGACTCGGTCACCCCGTGTATTTTACAGTTTAACGTAGCTCATAGTTAATCGTTAATCGTATGACATACAGTATTGAGCTGGGTATTAAATCCCACGTGTAAGCCCACTACCAAGGCCTTAGGCCGGTTTATGTAACAATTATATAAGCCTCTTCCTTGTGTTGGAAGAGGTGGTTAGTCAATTCATTATACAAGTTCTATTTTCTCTCACTAGAAAGTTTTCTCTCCTACTTTCTCTCCCGAAGATTCAATTATACCTATAATCTTCCATTGTGTTATGATTTCCAATATCCTATAATTGGTATCAGAGCTCATGGGATGATTAGCTTGTGTGTATGTGCGTTTTGTTGCTTGGTTTAGATCAAAAGTGTACTTTTTAGGTTCTTTAGCTTATTCTTCACTTTCCTAGATTTTAATATTTGTTGTGTTAAAGTTTAGGTGTTTTTTCTAGTAGCTATAACCTTCTAGTACTCAGTTGAACAAAAGAATCCAAGCAAAAACGTTCAAAAGGGTGATTTTTAGGTGAAAAAGTTCGAAAGGTAAGTGTTTCAAGCCGGCGGTTTGGCATTATGTTATTTGTTTAATGCAACGGTTTGGCAAAGCAAGTACTATTCTTGCGGTTTGTCAGTTCGTACTGTGTCAGCGGTTTGTCCTATTAGCATAGAGGTTTGTCTTATTTTATAGCGGTTTGACAGATTGATAGGGACAGCGGTTTGTCTGTTAGTAACAACAGTTTAAAGGTAGCGGTTTACAGGTTTCAAAGATATTTATTTTTCACGACGATTTAGGAAACGAAACCATGGCGGTTTGATTCCTTAGAAGCGGTTTGGCAATTAATCTTCATAGCGGTTTACTTGTTTTCTATTCATAGGTGTTTACTACTGGTGGTTTGACCTGATAGCGGTTTACCATAGCGGTTTGCTTACAGATTTTTGAAGATTTAAACCTTATAGCGGTTTACTAATCGAACCTCTGGCGGTTTGGTTTTTTGGCAGTGGTTTGGTGGTATTTCCCTTCATAGCGGTTTACTAACATTCTCTTCGTAGTGGTTTGTTTTTAGCGGTTTGTTAGTAGCGGTTTATTGTAAGCAGTGTGGGGGTTGTTAATTATTCTTCTAATCGAGCAGTTTATTGTCTAGGGGCGCGGTTTTTGACACCTAGGCAAGCGGTTTGAGGCACTGTTTGGACACTTGGACAAAATTTTTCCTACTTTTAAACTTAAGACTTAACAAACCAAAACAACAAAACACCTAATTTAACTTCACCACTTTTAACATACATACTTAATATTGAACGATCAACTCAGATCATTTCACAATCATTTAAATGGCCAATCTTTCGAAAAGATATCAAGTGCCAGAAAAGTGCTGGGTCCGATACCCGCCCACCTATGCTTGATAGGTTTGATTTTGCATCATGGCAACAACATATCCGTCTGTATTGCATGGGAAAAGATAATGGGGAAAATATTATTAAGTCGATTGATGAAGGACCATTTAAGATGGGAAAGTTCAGGGAAACACTGGCTAAAGGGGAGGAAGGTGCACTTCATCTAGGGCCAGAACGGGATAGAGTCTTTGCAGACCTCTCAATTAAAGAAAAGGATAGGTTTAAAGCTGACATTCGTGCAACAAATATCCTATTCCAAGTGTTACCAAAAGACATCTACACACTCATCAATCATTACATTGATGCAAAAGATATTTGGGATAATGCGAAGATGCTCCTGGAAGGTTCTGAGTTAACCAAAGATGTCCGTGAATCATAACTATACGATGGATTTGAGCACTTTAGTCAGAACAAAGGAGAAACCATTCACGACTACTATGTCAGGTTTACCAAGCTCATCAACCACATAAGGAACATCAAGATGACTATACCCAAAATGCAGCTTAACTTAATGTTTGTAAACAACATGTTGCCTGAATGGGGTAGATTTGTGACTGCGGTGAAACTGAACAGAGGATTGAAGGAACCAACTATGATCAGCTGTATGCTTAAAGCAACACGAGGCACATGCTAATGAAAACAAGATGATGCTGGAAAGATACAATCAACATGCTATTGATCCTCTTGTATTAGTGTCCAATGTTTCACCTTAACAGTGCCATTCCCAATCATCTGTTATTCCACCATCTACATATGTCCAACTTGATTTAGGCTTTACCCTAATCGATGACTTGATTGAAAACTTAACCAAAACGGTTTCCCTACTCGCCCAATCCTACAAAACATACCTTCCTCAAACCAACAATTAACTCCGAACTTCATCTAACACGAGGAACCAAGCTACAGTTCAAAATGGCAGGGTTGTTGTTCAGAATGTCCAGGGTAGACATAACAGAGGTCAAGGGAATTATTCTAGGGGATTAGTTGCATCTAGGAACGAGGGAGTTCAGAACAAAGTAGGCAATGCAAATCCTGGTCAAGCAAGGCAGATTAAGTGTTATAACTGCAACGGAATAGGGCACATAGCAAGAAACTGCACTTAACCAAAGCGACCACGGAATTCAGAATGCTTCAAAGACAAGATGTTGCTAACGCAAGCTCAAGAGAATGGAGTGATTTTGGATAAAGAGCAGTTATTGTTTATTGCAGGTGGACAGACCACGTTTGATGATGATGTGGATGAGGAACCAATACAAGATTTAGCACTCAACGAGGACAACATCTTTCAAGCTGATCAATGTGATGCTTTTGATTCCGATGTTGATGAGGCTCCTACTGCACAGACCATGTTCATGGCAAATCTATCATCAACAGATCAAATTTATGATGAGGCCGGTCCGTCATATGATTCGGACATTCTATCTGAGGTACAAGATCATGATAACTATCAGGATACTGTTTGTGAGCATCATGAAGTACACGAGATGCATAACGATGTACAACCATACTACGTTGTTGACTCAGATGCTGAATATGCGAGTGATAGTAATATGATTCCGTATGATCAGTATGTGAAGGACAACGAAGAACAAGTTGTACAAAGTAATGTATCTTCTGTGCCAAATGATGCTTGCATGATGATAATAATGAAATGCATGAACAGGCTGCCCAATGTGTTTCTGCGAATGAGCAGCACAAAGTAGTTAATGCATCATTGACTGCTGAACTTGCGAGATATAAGGAACAAGTTGAACTGTATGAAAGACGAGCAAAGTTTGAATTAAGTAAACGTGAACAAAAGATTGATGAACAATTGAGAATAATTATCACTGACCGTAACATTAAGGAAGAAAATTTGAAAAGGGAACTTCATTTTGTGAAAATGCAACTTAACTCTACCATTAACCATAACAAGTTAATGGTAGAAGAAGTTACGACTTTGAAAAAGAATTTTCAACAAAAAGAAAACAAATACCTTGAAGAATTTTTGGACATGAAAGCCTTAAAAGAAAAAGTTGAGGATAAGTTATTCAAACAAGACTAGTCTCTTCAAACAGTTCACATGTTATGTAAACCTAAACCTCATTATGATGAAATGAAAAATGTAGCAATAGGCTACAAAAATCCCTTATATCTCACCCGTGCAAAGCAAGTTCAGCCTGCTCTCTATAATGGTCATGAGATAATCAAAACCCATCATGTCCCTGCTATAGTTCATGACTCAGAGGATACCCTAGAGATAGCTGAGACTACTAGGAAGAAAATGAATGAGAAAATGAAAGACCCAATGTGTGTGAAAAAGAAAGTTAAGATTATACCTCCTGAATACTCGAAAGAGAATTATCTTGCAACTTTCACACCCCAGAAACAATTGACCCCTGAACAGATATTTTGGTCTGATGACATTCTCAAAGAGAAGGCCAAAGCTCTCAAAGAAAGGGCTAATGATCCAAAACCAATCACAACTATGACGGTGTATCCACCCAATACACCTGCAAAGCTTGTCCATAGAATTCTTCCAACAAAAAGTCAAGTAAAAATTAATATTTTTGCACTCATACAACTTTTTTCAGAATTTGATAAAACCTGTAAAAAAAGGAACTCATACACGGTCTCACTGAAGGGGAAAGAGTCTTTGAACAAACAAAAGAATGTTATCTAACCGAGGTAATTCCATTATTCAAAATGCTTAAAGAACATTTTGAGGGAATTCAAAAGGCTCTCACCAAAGAAGTTAAAGAAATGAAAGAAATTTTTAAACAAATGGAAGGCTAACGGATGCGACCAGAATTATGTGGACAAGAAAAGTGCTGAAATTGAGAGGAAAAATATCTTCATTGAAAATGAGAACCTAATTGCTGAATGCTTGTCCAAGATGTGTTTTATACTGCAACAGATTCTGTGCTTACTGTATCTAGATTTTCTGAACTGCACGCCTACACTGTAGAACAAGCAGGTTGTCTGGAACTTGAAGCTGAGCTTTCTAAATTAAAAGATAAGATTAAAAAAGATGATCATAGTGAGATGATAAATTATTTTTCCAATCTTGAGATAGATCACCTAAATTTGCAATTAAAGTTTTAAAATCTCAAAGAACGTTTTGGAAACAACAAACCACAACCATCTCAGGATACTCCTAAATTTGACACGGTCTTTGTTGATCAACAAAGATGGAAAGCTTTCTTCAAGACAAGGGACAAACCACAATTAAAGAATTGAAAAGTCAAATCTCTCTCAATTGTTGGACGACACGTTGGAAGACAGACCTAAACTCGTAATTTTAGGGCCTGTCTTAGACTTTCAGATCACACAATTAACTGAAAAAGTCATCGTTCTTCAAGAACAAAATGACCTTTTTAGGACAGAGAATGCAAAAATTAAGCAGCATTACAAGGAATTGTATGATTCTATTAAGATAACGCATGCTAAAACTATAGAAAACACAACTGCCTTGTTAGCTGAAAATGAGAATCTAAAGGCTCAGATAGTAGAAAAATGAAATGCGTCACTGTGGATTCTGTAAAACCAAAAGTACTTGCCCCTAGTATGTATGCATATGTTGAACCAATCCCCGCTCGCAATAGGAACAATAGGGAAGTTCATCTAGATTATCTCAAACATCTTAAGGAAAGTGTAGAAACACTTTGCGAGATTGTAGAAGAGGCTAGGGTTGAAAAACCATTAGATAGCTCACTTGCATCTGCCTGCCTTTACACTAAACGATCTCAGGAATTGCTAGAATATGTGATTGACACTTGTCCGAAAGACTTCAATAAAAGAGATAAAAAGATTGCTACTACCCCTTTAACTAGGAGAAATCATGTTACGTTTAAGGAAACATGCGAAACCTCAAATGTCAACACACAAACACATGTTAAGCCACAAGAAGAACAAAAGACTAATGTACCTATGATTCCTTCTACAGGAGTAACCAGTTCCACTGAAGCTAGCGAGTCAAAGCCTAAGAGTAATACAAAGAACAATAGGATCTTTCCAGCTAAAAATGTCAACAAAAAGAAAGTAGAAGATCACCCTAGAAACAATAAGTCTAATTTAAAACACATGAATCATGTTGACACTAGTATTAGCTATAAGCGTATTGTAATTAATTCGAATTCTGACTCTCTGTGTAAGACATGTAATCAATGCTTAATTTTTGTAA
>BQNB010176352.1:0-13071 GCA_026074375.1 Tanacetum coccineum
GTGGCCCATGTGGACGAGTTTAGTCTTATGAGGGCTTCCAGAGAACATACCCATAAAGTTTATTTACGTATACAAGGTTTAGACATGTAAAAAACTTAAAATTTTAAGATTTTAGAAGGAGATTATGGCGTAACCTTAGTGGTTATGTCGTAATCATGTGGTAAAAATTTTAAGTTTTATGTGTTACGGCGTAACCTTGAAATGGGTTACATCGTAACTATAGTGGTTACGGCGTAACTAAAGCTATTACGCCATAAATGCTGCTAATTCCTTCTTTCATTTCCTCCATTATCATTTTCCTAAACCTTAATCCATTTTTTCTTCCCAGTGACAGGGTTTCATTACTTTTTTCACTAACACATATGAAGCTGCATCCGTTGTTGAACTTATATTTGGTCACTTTAAATGTTTCCGTATGCACTATTGGTGGATTGTAATCTTTATTACCTAACTCCGTTTTTTCTTCATCCTCATACCAGTAATCATACCACCAATCTTTATCCTTACATTGAGCTCTTTTACATTTTGTCCATATTTCCTCAAGAACTTGCCCTTTTTCTTCAATTTTTATTTTGTATTTGTCAGCAAGTTGTTCAATTTCTTTATGGAACACCCAACTGTATTCATCTAAACATCTTTCTAAAGGGTCTTTATAAGGATCTAATGCCTCAGTAGATTTGTCAATCCATAATCTAAATAAATCTTTCCTAACAGATTTACTTATATCTAGGTGTCCTTTCTTAAGCTTCACCCATTCTTTAAAAGTGTAATCTCTAGGCCTAGGTTCCTTATTATGAGAATTTTCATTACACCATTCCGAATATCTCTTACTCCAAATAGAATCTTTTACCTGACAGCTACAATATCTTATCATTAAAAAGTTCGGAAATGATACTCCATCTCCTTTCATTTCCTTTCTTTCATTGTTATTAGGAAAAAACTAATATTTCATTTTACCAAGCTCATTGATCCATAAATTTCATGCCCCTAATCACATTTGTTCCTAAGTGGGCTACAGGATGGCCAAGCCTTAAAGTCCTTATCATATTCCTGTATAATATGTTTACAAAAATGTTTTGTGGCATTACCATCACTTATCTTCAATCTTTTAGTGGCTGGTTTATCAGTGCAAATCGAGTTTAACATAAAGATTCTTGCAGTAGGGGCGAAGTTAGGGTTATCCTATTTATGTTAAACGTTACCCTTTCATCACCTATCCCTACTGATATTTCTTTTTCAAAAACACTAATCTGGGCATGAATAGTGGCCAAAAAGGGTCTTCCTAAAATGACAGTTGAATTGGGGGTTTGATCTAGAATTACGAAGTCGAATGGAAACAGGAATTTATCAATTTTAACGAGCATGTCTTTAACTATTGTTGGGATTCAGAGCTTCTACACTTAGTACTGCTAGTTATAGTTAGTTAGTACTGCCAGTACATTGTTAGTACTGCCAGTATAGTTAGTATTGTTAGTATAATAGTTAGTACTGTCAGTTATATAGTTAGTACTGCTAAAGTGATATGCATAAGTTATATTAAGAATAGATATGCATGATCACTTAACGTGTTTTGTAAGCCCATTAGGGTTTTCCTTAAGTGTATAAAAGGAACCCTACGACATAGTTAGAGACATCAATTTTTCACATCAAGTGATATAAGTTTTCATAGTTAGTTATTCTATAACCTAGGCAGAATATTTGCAATCAATATATATTCAAAGTTTAGTATACATTGTTCTTCTTAGTATTACAAGTTAGATTCCACATAACTTGTAGTATTCATAATCATAGTTTCTAACATAGTTACTTTGGATTTATCCAAGTTAACTAAGCTTTAACAAGATAAGAAGATCTATCATTGGGACTCACACTTATAAACGTCATAAATAGGGACGAATAAAGGTAACATGCAAAAAAAGGTTTAGACTTTTAAGTTTAAAGCTATAAGAATTTTTTCAAACACGGGCTTAATTTTATCTATGCAAACCAAATAAATCAGTTAAGCTTTTAGATATTTCGATGTGTCAAATATTTCAAAAAAGTATCAATTAGCTAATTTAATTTGTTGTATGGTAACTCTGATTTACAAAAAAACAAATATTCATATTAGAGTTCTCTTTGATACATTGTAATTTGATGAATGTGTATGTAGGTATGCCGAGGGAAGTAAGACCAGGACCTAAATGTGTATGTAGGAAGTCCTGACATATTATAATTTAAATACCTATTTTTACCAAGACTGCCGAAGGCTCAATCTCTTCAAACCTTCACTAGCGTGTATGTTTAGGACTTCTTTGAAAAGAGGCCCCTGAGGTATTTTAAAAATACTCATCAAAGTTACTATCATGTATTAGAATGCTTAAAAACGAACCTACACATCAAAGTGGCTATAAAGTAGGAAGGTGTTTGAAACTGCTTTAATCAAAACAAAATGAAAGCACATTACTTAATGTTCTTTCACTTATGTAAGTTAAGATGAATATCAGTGAGAAAAGCAATAGCAACCAACAAATTTACTAGTTTTGTAAATCCAATTCATATCTTTAATTTAGTTCGATAAAGTTAAGTACGGAATATCAGTTATTTATTGACTTCATTTTTTAGGCTTTAGTATCGATTAGATTATTGAGTAACTAGAGTAGCAGGCGAGTTGTTTACATAGGATATAGAGGAAACTCTCATACACAATAGAACAGGGTTCGCAACCAAGTCGAAAGGGAGTTTTTGGCTAGGATGGATTGCTGGCGTTTGTAGAAAACTTCGTGAAAGATCACCTTTTTGCCATCTATGTTCGTGGATTACATAAAAGACGTCCAAAAAACAATATCATGTAAGTTTTCTGAAACCTTTCAGTAACTGAGTCTAACATTTTCTTCACCATTACACTATATTGGTTTCATCCAAATAATAAAAACAACTTAGCACTTGAATAATAAATCTGAAACACCATATTCTTTTGTTTTTGGAGACCTAGTGGGAACTTCCGACCACTTCTAAGGTGGTCATCTAACATGGTACTAACCTCAATGAGCATGATTACCTATAGAGTTTTTAGTAGATATACCCGTCGAAAACTCACGCATATTATAATTCGACAAGTATTAGTAGTTATGATTATGCTTTTGTTTTGTTAGATTTGAAGCTTAAAAAGATCATGTGAGGGCATCCTTATCTTGCCACTGTTACAAGCTATAAGAAATAGTGTTTGGGTGTCCCTTTTTTTAAAACTGTAATAAATCCATAAGTGAACTCTTAAAAGTTTTTGGAAGATTAAGATTAATTAGAGACTATAAAAGATAAAATTATTTCATATTATGATATAATAAGATCTTACATAGACACTATAGCTAATAATGTGCGACTTAAAAGTGCCAAAAAGGTTAGATGTTGCAGATTAACATGATATGTGGAGGCTCAAATGAATAAATGAGTCAATATGGGTCGTGTTTTATCTTGGATGGTTCTAACAGATAGGTTTTAGTATTTCAATGATACCTTCAGTATTGACACACAAAGGTAATGTTTGTCTTGTTATGCAAGTTAAAAAAATTAACTTTTAAAGGGGGGTGTTTGGATTTAACTTACTTAGCTAGCTTATGGGCTTGGAAAAAACTAATAAGTTAATTTTTTTTCTAGTTTATAAGCTTATAAGTTAAGCTTATGGCTTATTTAAGGTTATAAGCTAAAAAGTGGTGTTTAGGAGTTTTACCAAATTTACATAGACTCATAAGCCTAATAAATAACCCAACAAAGCGCCTTTAGCGTTATTGACCTTCGGTGTCTATGTATCCTTTTTATGTATATGATAATAGGAGATTAACAACCAAATTTACATACGCCTCAATCCGCCAAATCAAAACCCCAACCAAATGCGCCTTTAGCGTACTAGTGACCTACGGAGTACTATGAATCACTTTTTATGAATAATAAAGGTCCTAGACTAAGGGTGGACGGATTGAGGCTATGGATCGAAAATTTGGTCATAAAGTCCCTTAGCTACAAGTGACAAAAAGGTTTTAGGTTGTAGTTTTTTTGGAACAACAAGCTCATGTGTTACCGTGTGGTTTCTAAAGTACAACAGACTCATGATTATTTCTAATGTTATTGGTAACAATATTATTCTAGCTTGTGTTGCATTGGATGTGTTGCATTGGATGGAAAAAATCTCTTATGCTAATATTAAAACCACAATTTTTAATGAGTATATTCCTAACAGCTTTCATGTTACGGTAGTATAAGATAAAACCCTACATGTGTAAGTTACGTGTTATTTTATATCCATTGTTTAATTGATGCAATGATATTTGAGTGAATACAGGTATGTAACTATAGATTTATATGGTAATTGACAGGTCCACCGATAAGTTAAGGATTGTATTTAGACACATGTTAGAATAAAAGAAATTTACATTAGAAGAAATACGTGAAGAGATTTTAAGAAGTCTAAAAGAAGTTGCTAAAACATACCTTAAAACAATAGTTAAGTATGTTGTGATAAGTGATCCTGGATAATTTAGTAAACGACAATGACAGACGACCAAGGATGCTGCTGCATTGACCGAACTTAATACCTTGCATTTGATAAGTGAGCCAACATCACTAGACATTACGTTTTCATCTTAATATCGACAAGCATGACATCATTACTGTCAAAGTATACACAAATCTATCTGTTAATGTTTCATATGTAAGAGATACAATGACTAAAATGGTACAAAGGTATATAAGTACTTTAGTTTTGGATGACATATTACATTTGTGTCCTTACTATGTCTATTAGTGAAATGTTATTACCAACTTGGTATTGAATTATCTCACATAAAATGTTTAGATGTCAGGCTATTTTTGAGTTTCTACAAGTTCTCTTCTTGAATGATCAACACTTATTTGAGATGATAGAATTGTTACGATATACATTAATGACACTTTGGCTAAAACTCACCGCAGCGAAGCACGAGTTTCAAAAACACTTGTTCAAGAGACAAAGAATGCAACAACATTAAAAGAAACTAGGGAAACACACTCTAAGCTTAAACGTGAGATGTTATAATTGTATTTAACAACTCTAGTAGAATCTCTCATTAATTTGAGAGATATGTTTTCTTATTAAAGATGAGAGTAACGAAATACAGGATCGTTATGAACCTACTTAGTATTAACAAAAGAAGGCTGAATCAGATTCTAAATCCGTGACATAGCTTAAATGCAATGAATACATAAAGTCTATAAAGAATAAGCAAGTTTGAAATCTAGGATCAAGTGTATCTTAATCTCTACTACTTTATAAAGCATTTGAGACTTTAAAAATAGAAGTCTTAAAAAGTTTATGAACAAAAAACAATTATTGTTATAGAAAGATTTATGTTACTTTTGTTATAAACTCAATAAATACACATAATTAAAAGTTATAACTCAAAATTTAGTATCTTAATGTGAAATCCATTTTGTAACACCCCATTTTGTAACAGCATACAATATTAATGCAACCTATAAAATCATATTAATTTTAATTTGTAACAACCCAAAAAATATAACTCATTTAAATCATATAAATTGTAATAGCTCATTTTAATATAAAAACTCTCCACACTGAATCTGATAGGCATAAATTTTCTCTCATTCACCCTAAAACACAAACTCGCACCTGTCACAACTATATACACCACCGCCTTTGCCACCGTCAGTCGCCACCGCTGAGGCACCCACCACCACTGAAATCCTCACGATGATACCCACCATAACCCGAACCTTACTACCGAATATGCTGCTTTTATAACACGAGGAATGCTAACCTGTGCGATGCACACAAGTTGTGTCTAAAATGTTTTTGCCCTGGTTGTGTATAATTGTTGATTGCATAATGATTCTGCGAACTGTTCATGCCTTAGTGTCAAGGTGTATATTTTGGTAGTTGGTTATAATAATTTGGCATATAAGATAATCTTTTAGTCGAAACAACATTATGAGAGCAATTGAGGTTAAGGTTAACATTTCGGCAATGTATAATATTGGCGTTAGGATAGCTTTTGTTAAGATGGGGATGCAAACGCAGGCTTTGTGCATTGGTTTCATCTAATTAGTGTTCGTGTATGAACTTTTTAATACTACAGGATGTATTTTTGATGGAGTATTGTAAGCATAGGTTTGTATCTCACATTACACGAATGGTATTTGTTTATCGGCTGTTAGTGCAACGCCAAGTATTATGTTTGTAAGTATTTAACAAAAGACATGTTTGAGTTTAGGGGTGTTGTATGATTAAATTGTAAATTTGAAGTGTTTAGTTTATGCCAGTTTCAAAGATGAGGGATTTAGTTTGTTGGTTTTTAGAAGTGTTGGGTTTAGTTTGGGAGTTGTCATTTCCCCTGGTTATATGATTAGACTATGAATTTAATTCATTTCAGTTACGGCGCATGTATTCCCATCATCATGATGGTTTACTTGTCGTCTCTACACCACAGAAATCTCCTCTATATATTTCTACTTGGTTACCACTTGATCATCAACATCTTGTCATCTATCTTTCCCATTTCATTTTTCACTTTAGCCACACTCATATTTTTTCCTAATCTCTTTGATTTTAGCCACTTTGATAAGCAATGGCAGCACCCAAAGCAGGAAACCAACTCGTTAGGCGTGTGATTGATGATCTTGTAGATTTTAGCAGTGAGACTTCTGTTTAGGGTTATATGAATTTTTTCAAGGCGTAACAAATTGCTAAAACCCGTTGTTTTATTAACCGTATACGTGAAGAAGCCCAAAGTTCAAGGAATCTGCTTGGTCAGTTGAATGCACTAATTGCTGAAATGGAAGCTTTTGAATATTCGGGTGAAGTGTTTGATACCTTGATGGGTCTTAGGGATGATAGGCGTGTTAAACAGACTAAGCTTATGGGGCTGAATAAGTTGATTACTCAGGCGGAAGAGGAGGTTGAAATGAAAGAAGCACAGGTGGAAGCAATGAATGGGTGAAGCTATTTTGGTTAAGGGAAAGGAATGGGTTTGTTTTGTTTTGTGGGCCATCTTTTAAGTTAGTTTAGTGTTTTGAATGTTCTGTATTTCGTTGTGGTTCATGGTTATGTTTAGTATGAAAGTTGTATGGATATTTCGCTGGTAAATCCAATCGAAAGTTATGGTGTTTATTTAAAATAACGTGTCTTCTCTTTAGTTTAAGGTTGTTGTCTTTAATGTATTTTGATTATATTTTATCGTTTGTAGGAATTGTTAGTTATGTTTAATGCCGGGAGCTTTGTAGATTTTAGGCGGGTGACAGAATTATGGTGTGTTTAACTTGGAATTTATTGTTTAATGTTTGGGGATTTAGTGGTGTTTTTTCGGATGTGGTTACCAATATGTAATTTAAGCAGCATGACCTGTGAATGTCGTAGCTCATTTTCATTGAGTTGAGAAATAGTAGCGACTTAATAATTGGCAACTGTATGCAATGTATAATTTAGTTGGTCCTATGATAGGATTATATTTATAGTACAGACATATATTATTTTTTGAGAGAGTTGGCGATTCTTGTGTTGCATGTGTGAATACAGTAATTATTAGCCCATTTGTAAACTTTGTTGTTGTTTTGCTTCATTTTCAAATACCGTATTAAAAGCATACATTACTACGATCTTGAGATGTTTAGATGTTTAAAATTCGTATAATGATGTAAAGGTTTTAATCGACTGAAGTACACTTTGTTTTGTTATGTTTGTTCATATTGTATGACAGTAGCGAAGTATATTTGGATTTAAGGTGAAGTTGCACTATTTTTTGATCTTTCATATGTGTCGTCGCGATTGGAACGTTGTTGGTGGTCTGATATGTGCAGATTGAGTTGTGTTTGAACTTTGGTTATGGATGTTTCCTACCCCTTAGGTCTTGTGTTAGGAGATATTATTATAAGGCGTGTGGCAATTTGGTTACAAATGTTAATAAAATGTAAGAGTTTGTAGTTTGTAGCCAAGTAACATCCATTTTTTTCCCTTTGCTACAGAGTTGTTTATGATAAGCGATTGGTGCGGTCATTTGGTGCTGAAGGTTGCTGAACCGCTCGTTTATAAGTATGTCTTTGTTTCTAATTAGGTCTTGTAAAGTGGGTTTGAATTGGAATTAGAATGTTTGAGAGTTATGTGCATGTTTTGCGCCTTATGTTCAGCCGTATGGCTATGCGAGTGTGTTTGTTTTGATGCAAGTGAGTGCATCTTGTGTTATTTAAAAGTGGTGCTTTTATTTGTCGGAACGTTTTATGCTTGTTGGTTTTAAATGTGTAATTCATTTGTTTGTATCTTTTAGGTTGCTATTACTTTTTTTGTTGCATTAGTCAATAGTTTTTGGTTTGGGATTTGACAGAAATGTATTGGGGCTTGTAATTGCCAATGGAGTAACAAAATCTTTTTAGTTTTTTTATATTTCATTTATAACCATGGCTTAAATGCTATTTTAATGATTATAATGCCTCCTGAGTTTCTAATTGGAAGATTTAAGGCATTGAAGTTTTCCTATTTAAAGCTGAATTATGCTGAAGCATATTTTATGATTCTAATATCTGTGTTGGTTTATTTGTGTTTGTTATCTATGGGCCCCTTTTTATATTGGATAAGTTAGGCGAAGTTGCTGAATCTTATCATCTGCCCGATAAGATGAAGGTGGTGTTTAATCAAGCACGTTAGGAAGAGGCATCTTTTGCAGCATTAATGCGTGAACTTTGTTGTTCACTTCGGGTGTAATTGAGTAAGAAGCGTAGGCTGGCAGCTGGGGTAGGTTTTTGTTTGGATTCTTGATTTCTTTGAGGTCTGTTGCTTAGGGGTAGTTAGTTTTGTTTTGTCTGAATAATGTTGCTATTTGGTTTCGATAATGTTTAGGAATTTTGAGGTTTGGATGCTATTGAAATACTTAGATGTCAAGATTTTAGATGATTATGTAATTTTCTAGTTTGAATGAAGTTAATGATTAGTTGAATGTGTTTACAGAAGTTTTGGATTGTGTAAATTCAAGGCACTGTATAAGTTAGTTGTTAGTTTATGTTTGCTAGATATGTCATAAGTCTTGATATAAGTAAATAAGAAAATTGGGAAACTGTAATATATAAGGAAAGTATAAGTAGATTAGTTAACATAGGTTGTTGAATGTCTCCCTAAATATAATATTTCGGGTACAGTTTTTGAGTTCCTTGTCTGCGTCTTCTATCATTAAGATTTTTAGCCCTCTAGGACTTGTCACTCTAGATAGAGCCACGTAAAGTTGACCATGGCTGAATACCAGGTTTGGTAAATATAGGCCTACATAATTCAGTGATTGCCTTTGGATTTTGTTAATGGTCATTGCGTAGCATGGTTTGACGAGATACTGTCTCCATTTCAACACAAAAGGCCATTTCGATTGAGTTGATGTGAGTATGATCCTGTGTATTTGAACTTCGTCGCCAATATGTGAGCCAGTTAGTATCTTTGCGCGAATAACAAATTGATCTAGATTAGTGATGATAAATCTAGTTCCATTGCATAGACCTTGGCTTGGATTGACATTTCGTATGAGCATGATTAGTAGTTCCTTTTTAAGCACAAGGCATGTGGTGGCATACTAGGGAAATTTAATGAATTTAATAACTCGATAGGGTATCTTTGATGTTGATCTATATTATCTGTCGAGGCCTTACAGATTTCATCGGCACTATGGTAGGTGATTGATTCCCCCAATAGTTGTTTAAACATAAACTCATTGATTGATTCGGCATCATCATTTCTTGGAGTTAGAATTGCCCTCTCTTTTAGGTATTCGTCATCAGTTTGTCTTGATGTAAAATCCGGGTATGTTTCAGTGACAATCTGCTGAATTGGAGAATCCTATGATTTTTTTTTTTATTAGGGATTTTCTGTGGATATCAATCCATGGCTAAAACCCACCAGTTGAATTCTTGTTTCGAAGTATCAATCTCCCCATTTGCACAATAGTCATTCACCCTCATGCTGCGTGTTAGTGTCAAAACCTTGCAATAATTCCACAGCTCTGATCTGTTTATGCAAGCCAGGACTATCTCTGGTCTTTTTGCCTTTGGAATGAGTAGTAGAATCTGTCTGAAGTTACCTCCTAGCAATACGGTCATGCCCTCAAAAATTTGGTTCCTTTTTTCCGTGTTTTTGAACCCTAGTATATCTCTCAATGTTTTGTCTAATGCCTTAAAAGCATAGCGTTGAGTCATCAGGGCTTCATCCCAAATTATAAGCTTCACTTCCTGCATTAGCTCTGCTAACTATGTGTTTTGTTTTATTCTGCACTTGTTATTCTCCATTCGTTCAAGTGGAATAACGAAAATGCTATGAGCGGTCCTGCCTGCTGGGAGGAGCAATAAATCAATTCCTATAATTATTAAGACAAATGTGTAGGCTGTTAATTATTTAATAATTGGGATGTATGGTGCAGGTCTACAATAAAGTAGGTAGATTGTAAGGAATAGGATACCTGAAGAAGCTACTGCAAGTACAATCCTTCACATTGATCTTAACCTTGAGATTATAGTTTGGTATAAAAAGTAATCCCGGTCCCTCTCGGTCCATAAATAAAATAAAAGTTGCCTTTTTTATGATGGAATGATTGAACAATGTCTTCATAGATCAATTGTTGTTTGGGATTTAAGAGTGAATGAAGTTGTTCATGTTCAACCATGCTTTTTTTCATATCAAAATCCAATGCCTCCTGGATCAAACGATTGTCCATGTTTGTTAGCAAGTTTGGGTTAGGCTATGCTAAATCCTTGAAGCCTATTACGAATCTAGCAAATCTGCGTAACAACTCTTGTATTTCAATTAGACAATAGTTGCGGATTTGTTCATCCATCAGTTGTAACTCATTATACTTATAAAGTTTTCTTTTTTTTATGTAGTATATGCTCGGATAAAGCCTGCCAGTTTGTTTCCCTTAGTTTCGGTGGCCTGGCTACATCACAGAATAACAACATTGTAATGAATATGTCACGCAGTTGTGGTCTTAATGCCCACAGACTTTCTTTTGAAAGAGCCTTTGTCCATTCCCTATCGTCGTTTAGAAGGCCATATGCAAAAAAGGCTTTTTTAAATGTTGCACATAGCCTGTCGTTTACCGTCATTAGGTGTTCAAAACCAAGAACTCCCCTAACTACATTAAGAAGCATTCTAAGATAGCATCGGTCCCCGAAAGCAAGGCTTGAATAAACAATCCTGCCTATGCACTTTCTCTGTTTTCTGGGTAGCCATAGTTTTTTTTGCTCATGCTAAACATAATGTTTTAGAATATCAACATAGGTTAGTGTTCTTAATGCGGGTTCATGCTTGTTTAATTCAAACCAATTTGTGAACATTATGACGTCGATACCTTCCCTTTGTAGTAGAGCAGGCAAGTTTTCAGAATCACGCAATGTTATTACGTTTTGGTTAGGCATGCAGAAACTAAGTTGAATGACCGTTGGATATGAGTAGTGGATATCAAATGAAAAGAGATGCCAAACTGCCTCACATGGAGCTAAAAAAGGCAGTTGAGATAGTTTTTTATTTTGTCCACCTCCGAAATGTGCTCGGTTGCCAAAGTGTTGCCGTTTTTAACATTTTTTGGGATAACAATGGTCGCTCTGTCTAGGCCTTTGTTTAAATACTTAAATAAGTATTTTATAGCCTTGGATCTATTACACCATTATACGTTGATATGTGCGCTATATTTCAGCAGCAGATAACGATTGTGAGGGACGACATGCTTGTTATCGTATGTGAATTTTCCATTTTTGATAGTCACCTTGTTATCCCTTCGATGATAATGAGGGTATCCTTCTTCATCAAGGAACGTATCGGCCAAGAAAGGCTTCAGAAAATATTTTGAACATTTACCATCGGTTGTGCATGTTGCGTATCTGGCATCTTTTCCATATGGGCCATTTAGCATATACTAAGTCACCACTTTATAGTCTTCCGGATCATCTGTTAGAGATAGAAGTTTCGCCAAAATTATATCATCTATTTCACTAGGTGTCTTGCATTTTGAGTGCTCTTTAAGCCACAGGAGGATATATGCGTGTGGTAGACCTCGCTTCTGGAATTCGATGACATATACAACTACAAGATCAATGTAGTAATAGTTTTAGCTATATCTTAATTGTACTGAGAACAATAGGTTATTTGAGAGGTTGATGTTAGGTATACTACCTGCATAAGATTGGCCGAACACGTGTTTTTTATCAGGTCATGTAAGAGCTCAGTTAGCTTCAGGTTAAATACGTGTGTCCTTACTTTTGGTCGGTCATGTGCTTTCTGGTCGGGGAAATAAGCCAACATTTCAGCTATTTCAGGCCATTTTTGATTTCATGTAAACGTGATGAACAAATCTGGATTGCTGTATGACCGACATAAAGCCATTGCATCCTAGTAGTTATGCATCATATATCTTGGGCTTCCCGCATGGCAGTTATGACATTGATGTAAAGGCGGGCCAATATTATGGTAAGTGACATGCACATCTTGAAATTTATAAAATTATGTATGTAAAGCATGGTCAGCTGTTTCTGTTTATTGGGGTCTATAAGCAAAATAGTCACAACAAAATATTAGGGCCGATGTCGCCGATTAAATCATTACTATGGACCCTGTTGTATTGTTTTATTTAGCAACGTAAGATATATAATCAAATATAACAGGATGCTAAATGGTTGAATAACAAAGAGTATGAGTGTCATTTAAAATTACATGCAGAGGTTAATGCTCATTTTTTGGAGTTTTTCTAGCTGTACGTAGACTGAGTGGTCCTGAAATACAGTCCATAATGATGAATTTAGAAAGTTTGTAAGAAACTATTAGGTGTAAGGATAATAGTTTGTTAAAGGAATTTAGGTTCCCTAAAATTAGGTATAATGAGCACCTCCTGATCTTCTTGTTTATCGGGTATGTGCATACTTGGAGGTTGAAGGTCCTGCTATTTGGTTTATATTGTTTGTAGTTATATATGGAAGTGGCAATGTAGGTATTCCTTTCAGATCCCAGTTAACTTCTAATGATTGAATTCCTTAAGCTTGTTTAAGGTTTAGTTATGCTAGATAAATCTAACACAACTTAGT
>BQNB010176353.1:0-13071 GCA_026074375.1 Tanacetum coccineum
TAACCATTTGGCTCCTCTTTCCCTTGTATAGCCGGCTAAACACAAGACACACACACACATCACAAGATTTCAAGTATCTAGGCATATCTTGTACATATATCTTGTAATTAAGAATAGTACCTTGTGGTTTTAACAAAACTATGTGTGATTAACCAAAACCAAGCCTACACGCACCCTAAATTTGTCCTAAGCACGGCTAAGGTTATACGAGGGGTATAGAAAGCTTTGAAGCTTGGGTTGAATACACACGCATGTGTGTACACGAAGCTAGTTGCTTGCCTAACTCATCACAAGACACTAGGACCCTTTTAAGTCTCGAATTAAGCTTTACATGTCCTATACCGTCCATTTCTATTCGTATCTAGTTGTGATGATCGAAATTATTTGTGCTTAACATGTAAAGTGTGCGTGAACATGCATGGTACGCCTCATGCATGGTTCACGTAAATATGATCATGTGTGTTACACTTGTGTGGTGCAAGAAACTAATAAAACGCATGTACAAAGTGATTTAACGACAACAAGGACTTAAATGATTCGTTTACATGAAAGCTTAAATATAACAAAATTTTAACTCACTAATGGGTTGCATGATATAAGCTAAATTAGAAGTTAATACTGCCAGGCTTAAGAAGATAGTACTGCTAGCAGGGTTAGTACTGCTAGCAGAAGTTAGTACTGCTAGCAGAGTTAGTACTGCTAGTATATTGTTAATACTACTAGTGTATTAATAATAGTATTTTTGACACTCCTGAACTTTCTTGTGTCCAACACGAGCTCAAACAAACTCTAACGAATTTGTAACTCACTAATCGGTTGTATGATACGAGCTAAATTAGAAGTTAATACTGCCAGGCTTAAGAAGTTAGTACTGCTAGCAGAGTTAGTACTGCTAGCAGAAGTTAGTACTGCTAGCAGAGTTAGTACTGCTAGCATATTGTTAATACTGCTAGTATATTAATAATACTGTTTTTGACATTCTTGAACTTGAGGGACTGTTTGAAACTCATAAGAACCAAAAATGTAATTTTTGTAAAATAGAGGGACTAAACGTATCAATATGGAAACTCAGGGGTGTAAACGGTAAATATTCTATTTTAAACTATAAGGACTGTTTTTGCCAATAATGAAAACCTAAGGGTATTTTATATAATTAAGTGATTTAAATAAACACTTATGGTATCGGACTAGTCGTGATATAATACGGATACTTATATAACTAAAGTCACGCGAATGATAAATAGGTGTATTTATTATTAAT
This sequence comes from Tanacetum coccineum, assembly GCA_026074375.1. Taxonomy (NCBI): domain Eukaryota; kingdom Viridiplantae; phylum Streptophyta; class Magnoliopsida; order Asterales; family Asteraceae; genus Tanacetum; species Tanacetum coccineum. The sequence continues at coordinate 1,262 of BQNB010176353.1, forward strand.
ACTTAAACACCTTGTAAACTTAAAAGTATATAGTCGTACACCTTCCCAAGAGCAAACGAGGAAAACGAATACAATAAACGTGTACACCACCACACAAGTGATAACAATATATATATATATAAACTAGCAAATTTATTGTGGTTTATGCATTGAGTCGTTAGCCTAAACTTGTAGACTAAGACTGGCCGTATTTACTTAGGTATTTGACGGTGTGATACATACTTGGATATCTATTTTCTTTTCCAGAGGACTATTCACTCAGGTGAGTTCATAGCCCCATGTTTTACTGTTATTTAAATGATTTACATCCTTGGGGTGAGAACATGCTTGCTTTACAAATTGGACGCAAGTGTACATTTTATACCATGATTACGTGTTTGCCTAAGTTACCATAACCCATTATGTCCATGATCATGAACTGTTAATTGCATAGATGTGATTGGGAATTACATTATGTGGGCGCGAATGTTATGAATAGATCTATTAGGGATTGACAATCCCTGTTCGGGTGACTAGCTATCACTGGGAACGAACGCATACCATGTCGAATTTGGGATGTTACAGGGTTAGCACATCATTTACGGACACTTGTTGGAAAATATATTTGCATTCATATATGTCGAGCTTCAGTGTCATGAGCTTAATAAAACGTAATTACTTTTTATGATGTTTGCATGTATTGCTCAGTTATACACTAGGAAATCTTGCGGTCCTACAATTGATTTACATAAACCTATGAATTCACCAACTTTATGTTGACGTTTTAAGCATGTTTTTCAGGTCAATAAGGCACGGGGTGCGGTGATACATTGGAAGTCAATAATTGAAGAGTTAACATTTAAGATTTGGGGTCTTATTACATTTTGGGGACAATTGTTATAAACCGGAATCTTTATTTATATTGTTGAACAATTTAAAGCCATGAGCTTATGTAACAAATAAGTATTTTGTTAATCCAATGTAACTTTTTCAAAAGACACGTTTAGTGGTCGTTCTCATATCTTGTGCTATTGATCCGTAAATGTAACGCCCTTGGATATTCAACATTCCGCTGCGTACTCAGATTTGAGGGTGTTATAGAGAGGTCGAAAAATATAAATAACGTTTTAAGACATTATTTGTATTAACATAATTATCACACAAGCCTTAAGGCTGCACCATTCGAGGCGTTGTACGATCGTAAGTTTTGATCTCCAGTATGGTAGACTGAGGTTAGAGATAGCCAATTCAATGGGCCATGGATAATTCAAGAAACGACTAAAAAGATCATCAAATCAAGAATCGGCTTCAAGCCGCTCGCGATCGTCAAAAGAGTTATGCCAAAATAAGGCGTAAGCCTTTAGAGTTTCAAGTTGGAGACATGGTCATGCTGAAGGTTTCACCATGGAAAAGGGTAACATATTTTAGCAAACGGGGAAAGTTGAACCCGCGTTACGTTAGACCTTTTAAGATTCTAACTAAAGTAGGAACCGTCGTGTATATACTTGAACTTTCGAAACAACTAAGTAAAGTTCATAGCACCTTTCACTTGTAAAACCTGAAGAAGTGTTTATCTGAAGAAACACTCGTCATTCCATTGGAAGAGATACAAATCAACGACAAACTTCATTTCAACAAGGAACCCGTTGAAATAAAAGACCGCGAGGTTAAACATTTAAAGAAGAGTTAATTGCATGAATGGTCCCTGTGGTCTGTTGGGTTTAACGGATTTAGTCCCTAAACTTTTTTTTTCCCGGATCCTCTCCCTATGGTTTTGACCCGTATCGGGTTTGGTCTCTTGACCAAAAATTCTGTGTGTTGACTGTTGAAATACATTTTTTATACGGTAAAAGGACAAAAATACCCTTGTTGATATTATTATTAATATTACTATTATTTTTACTATTATTATTATTATTATTATTATTTAATTATTATTATTAATAATAAAACCAAATCAAACACCCCACATTTCATTCATCTCTGGGTCACCTGAAACCTCCGACCACCACCTTATTTTTCCGGCAACCTATCAACGAACACACCACACTTCATTTTTCATCTTTTCCATTCTCATCAAACACCCCACATCTTTTCCACTCATCAAGAACTATATTTGGACAGAAACATAAAAACCAATATGGTTACAAACACCCCACATATTTTCGACTCATCAAGAACTATATTTGCTTCGGTGGTGGTCAGATCCGTCCGTCTCCTATTAAAAAAGAAAGATCTAAAACCCTCTCATCAAAAAACCACCGAATCAAAAGCCATGAAATACATCGGATCTTGGTGGCTACCAGATTTTGTTTTGGATTATTGTGGTTCGCCGGATTTGGTTTCTTGAGAGGGAGAAAGAATATGAATGGTGTTTATGTATTGTGTTTTGAGAAAGAATATGAATGGTGTTGAGGTGGACATATTTACTTGATCATTTAATGTTCAGATGGTGTGATGGGTTAAATGGTTGGCGGTGACGATTTTTTATAGTGGTGGTGGTGTTGGGTTTCGATGGTGGTTCTGATAGAAAGTCGTCGGGGCTGTTGTGAGTCCGGCGAGGGATGGTGGTGATTCATGGTGTGTTTAAAAAAATGAGAGTTTTGAGATTTGGGGAGATGGAGAGATAGATGTAAAAGAGTTGAGATTTGGGGAAAGTGAGAGAGATAGATGCGATGGTCTATCTGTGTATATGTTCTTTTTGTGCTGATGGAATAGCATAAAGCTATTCTCAGTAACGAAACCAGAAAGTGGAATAATGGTGAAGGTAGTGGTGTATATGAGTATAGAAGAGGAGGTTGAAGATAAGGATATTTTTGTCATTTTGCTTTATAAATATATATTTAACAGTCAAACTAACAGAGTTAGTGGTCAATGGACCAAACCCGATACGGGTCAAAAGTTTGGAGACTGGATTCGTTAAAAAAATTTCGGAGAGACTAAATCCGTTATACCCGACAAATATTAGGGACGAATTATGAAATTAACTCTTAATAGAATGTATAGATTTTGGAACTAAGGGTATGTTTGGTACATAGAATTTGAGGAAGAGAAATGGAATTGATTTCATTTCCATTGTTTGGTTAAGAGAAAGAAATGAATTCTTTGAGGAGTTTGGTCATTTGTAATTAGTGTGGAAATCATTTCCATCATAATTGATGTGGAAACCATTTCTTACTTGTGAGAATTCATTTGAGCCACAAAACAAAAGAGATTTATTTATGTTTTATTTATTTATTATTTATTGTTATTATAAATATTAAAATTATTATTATTATTATTATTATTATTTATTAATATTTATTATTATTATTTTTTTTATTATTATTATTTTTATTATTATTATTACTATTATTATTTTACTGTTTATTATTGATAGTAATATTTTATTATTTATTAATATTATTATTATTATTTATTATTTATTATTTATTTATTTATTTATATTATATATTATTATTATTATTATTTATTATAATAATAATATTTTTTATTATTATTATTTGTTTATTTATTTATTTAAATCTTTTTAAAAGGAAAAAAAAATTGCTTAATTATTATTTTTTTCAATTCTCTGACGCTATCAAACAATGGAATTCAATAAACTTTTTTACTGGATTTCATTTCTAAGAAATCCAATTCTCTGTTTCATTTCTAATTTCTGAAATTCTCTGCACCAAACGTGCTTTAAAAGTATATTTGTGCTTTAAAAGTATATTTTATGTTTACATATACTGTTACATATTATATCTATTTGTGGTAAAAGACCGTACACCGAATCCTTATCATATCACATAAAAGGAAAATAATATCAGTGAGTAAATTACAGCCACAAACTTCTTCTGGTCCCTAACCAAATAAACATCCAGTGGTCCCTAACCAAAGAAATCAATAGTTAAATTGTACAAAGAATGTTTCGTAGAGGGTTATTGGTACCTAATATCCTTAAAATATAAACAATACTTCTTTTTATTATCAAATTTATTGACAGGACACGATAGTTTTTTATATTTTTTTCATATATTTTGCTTTTTATTATTTTTTATTTGTCAAACTTTAAACTGTAGTTTTTATTCTACATTTTTTTCGGCAGTTACCCACTTTATTAACATGAGAAGATAGTTTTTACTATTTCATGCTTCGTAATTTTGTGTTTTAGTACTTTTAACTTATCAAACTTTTTATTTGATATTCCGTTTTTTTATTTCGTACTTTTACTATAAAAACTGATTTATAAAAATTAAAAATATATATATCTTTTATTTTCAACAATAACCAACCCCATTTTATATCATTACAAGTCAACACCATTATAAATATACACATTCACGGACAAATACGCAGTCGTTTTGACTGTGGGCTACCTGCTACAGTAACGGGCTCTCATTTTGGGCCAGCCCGATTTTAGTTTTTTTTTTTTTAATTATTTTGTTTTTTTTTTTTTTTTTAAATTTGTATGACGGAATGATTCCTTGTTTTATGTGATAAGACATCGCCATGGAACCATATATATGATACATCTGCACCAAAGTCACTGCACACTCTCCTTTAAGTTGGATTGCAGCGATTGATGGTAGCTCTACTAGGTTGTGAGTCGTGGTTAGACTACCTTCACCACCGGTTTTGGCACCCATACTATAGGCAGTCATTACATCGTGATGTGAGAGTTTCGAAAATTCTTTTCGGATGTGAAACTTGGCTGCTATGATATTGCACGTTTTTGGTTGGTATCCAAAAATAGGTCACTTCACCGGACTAGACAGCTTATATATGTTAGTGGTCATGTGTTAATAGGCATTCGGATATCTGGCTACCAGAGATATTTCTTTATACCAGCAATAATGACTAAGGGATAAACACTGAGATGTGTATGCCTATTTGTGGAGTTGTGTTATTTGAATATGCTATCAGGGAAGTTGCAGTGGAAAGAGATATAGAGGCGAGCATGGTTCTAGTTTTAGAACCGGTGGGAAACACCTATACAATGTGTCTAAGAATTAATGACGATTTGTTCATTGGTTAAATTCTAATATAAAAGGAACAAATTGCCAACTCAGAAATGTTTGAGAGGGTTTGCTTAAAAATTGCAAATCGTTGTTTGATGGAGAATTTTGTAAAACAGGACCTAAGCATGACTCAGGTTGTGGACAAAACTTCAGGATTTGCTGGAAACTTAAGAACGAAATGCGGCAAATTCATGCAGATTTGCCAGTGAAAATAGGGATTTCATTGGAGTGATTGCACGGTTTCGGGGGTCACAGAGCAACTAATCACAAAAACTTTCGGTATACATAAACTTCGCATCTTTGTGTTAACTAATTGTTTTGTGCATTCTTTGTCGTTACCACTGTCATGGTTAATAATAATTACCAAATAGCATCTGATTGTTTTGTGTTTGTGTATATATCTTCTTCGACTTTACTAATATGCATAGCGTATCTGTTTTTTAAGACCATGTGGCAAGTACAAGGTGCAGTGGAGCACACAACATGATTTCACTGCAATACCGTTTATCAATATTTATGGGGCATGATGATTGGGACATTCAATAGAAATGATCATCATCAGTGGAGTCATTAGGTAACAGTAACGATGGTCTTTATCAGATTTACATATATGATGAATCTGGAGTTCTGACTGCAGAAGGCTTTGATATGTACTTGCATTGGCTGAAATTTTTTTTTTTTTTTGGCGTTTCGGGAAGAATTTTACAGTATAGGTTTGATCTCAAATGAAATGACTATTCACCCCTCCGTGCTCGATATTGGATGGGCAATTTCACATAATGAATTACAGCGTGATCTATATAAAATGTCATTGATTAACTCTCGAAGTAAACTCAACTTTCCCCTTTTTATTTATTGATTAATAACAGAGAGACAGATTTAGCTTTTGTTATGTAGTAATATAGATCTACTTTCCAGTATAATTGTATATTTAATGGACATATATAAATCTCTTATTAGTTTGGCTAATCTGTTAGAAGGTTTTTGAACGTATTATTAACACCAACTTTATTAAATATCTTAGCCTAAATTGTGATGCAGTTGGAATAGGTTTATTGACTTATTAGGCATCCGAACATAGTCAAGCGATCATAGGATACTTGCTTGGAAGGGTGATAGTTAATCTTCCTTGTAATCATAGATTTCTATAGCACATATATGGAAAATTTGAAGGATTGCTGATAGCGGTAAGAACCCAAAGTTAAGATCGTCAAGATTAAGGGGGTGAATGTTGGGTTTAATCTTGACTAAGTACTTTAGTAATTTCAGTATTTTAGTAAGTTAGTATTTAATTAAATAAGGTAGTTTGAATGGGTATGTACTAGGACCATGTGTATTTAGGATAGACTAGGAGAGTGGGTAGTTTATAAACCGAGTCTTGAGGATAACCATGACTTAGTAGGTTAGTTTGTTCCTTGTTTTATGGTTTCCCACGTTGTCTTGTAAGGCTATATATATATAGCCCCATCCTTTGTTGTATAATGTAAGCAATTCAGTAGTACTTTTCTGCATTAACTTCTTTACATCTATAAAGTGTTCTTCATATCATTAAGTTGTGCTAAGTAAGATCAGAGTGTGCTAGCTGAATTCTACACCTGGTATAAGAGCCACGGGGCTCATACCAGATGTATGGAGAGCAATAAAGGTACGATTGCATCTTATGTGATCAAGCAACAAAGACGAAAGCATGCAGCAAGTCCTTTTGATCACAACGGGTGAGCATAAGAACCCAGCAACAAGGAATGTTTGAAAGCAGGAAAATAGCAAGAAGAAAAGTGAAAGAATGCAGCAAGATAGCAAGATAACGCAACAAGAAAGATAGCAAGAGAACGCACCAAGAAAGGTAGCAAGAAAACGCAGTAGAAAGATAGCAAGAACTGTGTTTTTGGAAAGCAATAAAGTAGCAAGAAATCACAGCAAGAAGAACGAGAAAGAAGGAAGAAAGCAACAAGTAGCAAGATTCTTGCAAGAAAGAAAGAAGCTGATCTAGGTCAATAAAGAAAGAAGAAAGAGAAAGAAAGTCAGGTGCCGTGAGAAAGAGAAAGAAAGTCAGGTGCCGTGAGAAAGAAAAAGGAAGAAAGGCAGGAGTAAAAAAAAAGCAAGACCAGAAAGAGGAAAAAAAAACAAGTAGCAAGGTTGATCACCTGGTGATCAAAAGAAAGAAAGCAAGAGCAAGTTATCGCAAGTTAGCAAGCAAGAAGGTTGTCGCATAGTCTGTAGCAAGTAGCAGGCAAGACAACGATAGCAAGTAGAAAGTTTCGTGTTTGTAGCAAGTAGCAAACAAGAAACAATCGTAATAAAGCAAGAGTCGACAAGCAAAGCAAGAGTCGACTAGCAAGAATCGATAAGCAAGAATCGATTAGCAAGTAGCAAGAACGAGAAAGACATCAAGTAGAAAAGAGTGACGAGCAGCATGGGCAAGGAAGACGAGCAGCATGGGCAAGGAAGACGAGCAGAAAGCAAGAGAAGAAAGAATGATCGTGATGATCATGGCAGGAAAGTGAGTTCCGACGATAGACGGAGAAGACCGTGGAACTTAGAAAGAGACCGTGTTCGTGATTATGAACGTAAGAGCCGAGACCGTGAAAGATTCAAGATTAAGGGGGTGAATGTTGGGTTTAATCTTGAATAAGTATTTTACAGTTTCAGTACTTTAGTTAGTTAGTATTTAGTTAAATAAGATAGTTTGAATTGGTAAGATATGTGACCGAGTATAAGGGTTATTGAGGGTCATGTGCCAAGTTTTTAGGAGAGTCATGGGTAGCATTCTACTCCTAGTTGAAGTCCACGTTTCCTGTATTGTAAGGCTATATATAGCCCCATACTTTGTTGTATAAAGTAAGCAATTCAGTAGCACTTTTCTGCATTATCTTCTTTACATCTTTTTCATATAGAAAGTGTTTTCCCACATCAGCAAGTTGTGCTAGCTGAATTCTACACGTGGTTGTTGATAATCAGCCCCTTCCCCACCCCCGAACCCATGCCCTCAAACACCAATCAAAACGGCAAGATGGGTTTCAATGCTTTGTAATATTAAAAGGGAAAATTGAATACTATCTCGAGAGATGTAATATATTGCTGAATGCGGTACGTCCAATAACGTAGTACATTGAAAATTTGAATGATCCCTTAAGTTACATGATATAATTATAGTTGGTTTTTACCTATATTCATGAGCTAATAAAGTGCAGGATTTTACTGCAAAGTTTTGGAACTACAATGTGTGGAAGTTCAGAACTTGGAATGATGAAAAAATTGACAGCTACTATCACTCGGGTTGCCGTAAGTGACTTCAATCTCACTTTCTCTCGACTTTCCCCTTCGATATGTTTTCCCCTATCAGTATGAGTTTGCTTTTTTTGTGTCCAGAGCGCGCGCTCAGAGCGACATATCTAAACAAAGTACTCACTTTTTTAGGTCGTCCTAAATCCTATATGGATGGAGTAATCTGCATCATTTACATTGGTAATTAGCCGGAATACTAATTGGAACCAGTTCCTGGGAGTAACCAACACGAATCTTTCCTCCAATGAGCGAGAGAGAGATAGCGCAACATAATGGAAAACTCAAAGATGGAAAATCCTTGGTTCTCTTGCAAAAACTTTGTTGTAGGAATCTGCAAATGACGTGGATTCAGAGTTGAAGATTCTAAGGGCTTGAAGAAGTTGTATCCAAGCTTGATGGAGGCATTGGTAAATTGCAAACCACGGATGTCCTTCCAAAATTGAGATGTAATTCAAGATATGATGATACATACCAGACTTTCGTAGTTTGGATTTAGTATTGTAATATCCTTCTCGGAAAGTTCACAATCACGACTAAGTAACGCGAAACATGTAGCCTAGGGAATTTAATCAAATAGTTTGATAACCGTACATGCATCTCACTTTTCGTTCAAAACCTTACACTCCTGAGTAGGAAGCATGTGGTGGAAGCTTGGATCAGTAGAATCATTATGTCTGTCAATCAAACCATGACCGTTGAATTCTATTTTCTTGTATCAAATGATACATGTACATATTTTTCTCCATTGATTTCTTTAATGTCATTCCAAAGTTTAGGACTTAAGTGTATTGGCACAGCAAAAAACAACTTTAATTTCACAATCAGACTAGAATGTGTATTAGACAAACGAATGGACTTAAGACTTAGGAGTATTTGACAAATATCTTACTGTTTAATATTGAAATTTGAACACAGTAATTGGACCTAGTATTCTAGTGGGTGTGTGGATGTGGATGCTATAAATTGGATTATTAATGCAGTTCCAACCACTAAGTGAATGAGTGGCGTAGATAATGATGCAATGCAAGTAAAACATTGAGTTCTTATCTTCCTACTCTTCTATCAATTCCATGTCCCCATTCCTCCACTTGTAATATTATTTTGTCTGCTCTTTAGATCACCCCTTGCAGTGTGTGGTTGTAGCTTGTGCTTTATTAGTAGTTTAGTGTGAATGTATGACTTTAATTTGTGAGTGGTCCTTTAATGGTGAAATCATCTCATCTGTTCTGAATTAGTCATTACTTGATCTATGAAAGCATCTATGAAAAGAATACGGCCCCCAAAGAAAAGCTTTATCTAATTTATAATTTGTTAGTAGTTTTTTCCTATCTGGTCAAAACTCCTATTAAGTTGAAGAAAAAGTTGATGTGCTGATCTCAATAACCAACCCGGAAAATGGACAAAGCAAACGGTGAGGTTGAGAACTTCACATCATCGACTTCAGCACAACCAAGTCGCCGATTTACTATAGCAGATATTCAGTCTGCAACTAACAACTTTGATGATGAACTTGTCATTGGACAGGGAGGATTCGGAAAGGTGTACAAAGGTCAAATTTCTATTGAAGATTCTAGTCATTTCGTGGCTATCAAACGGTTGGATTCTATGTCCAATCAAGGGGCAGCTGAGTTTAAGGCTGAAATAGAGATGCTTTCTAAACTTCGCCACTGCAACCTGGTGTCTTTGGTTATTGTGATGATAACAGGGAGTTGATCCTTGTTTATGTGCACGTGCCCCACGGAACCCTATATGATCATCTACACAAAGTCACTGCTACTGCCTTAAGTTGGATTCAGCGATTGATTGGCTCTTGATACCACTTGTTGAATAAATAAGTCCAACAAACCTTGAAAGCTAGCGCGGAATATAGACTCAAAGAAAACACACGAGTGACCCCAAACGTTACATTGTATTAATTAACGAATGAGCAAAGAAGAATGTACACATTATACCCTCGTACCAAACATTTATTAAAACCCTAATAAAGCTATTACAACGAGGAAGAAGAATGAATAACTAGCATCCCCCCTCATCCCTATTTATAGAGATGAGGGGTAGAAAACTTTCCTAAATCAAATAGGAAACATCCTAGTTATAATCTATTCCTAATCTAAATTACAATGTACACTTAACCCCCTAACCTATGTTAAGTTTACTCCTAATATCCTACAGGGTACTACAGAGCCGGTGAAAACTAGTTTACTTGATAAAGGTCTTTAATTGCATTCCTTTAGGGCGTGTTATATTTGGGTCGTGATATCTTACCAATCAAATGGTTCATGTTCGAGTCGTTTGTTCACTCAACTGAATCGTTTAACCGTTCTCTTTCTATGTTAATCCTATTTTTTGTTGATTTGACCGTTTGATAAAAAAACTACAGTGTGCATGCGTGTGAGTTAAGCGTGGTGCGAGTGAAGTGTGGCGATCCTTCCGCACGAGCAGTTGAGCCATGTATGAAAAGGTTTGCCCCTGACAAAGGATAAAACTTTGATGAGACCGGTAAATGAATATCCATTCGATATCAAGATAAAACTGCCGCGTGTATGAAAATTTACCAAAAGTCGAAATGAAATCGAGAATAGCATCATTACAAACACATGTAAACAATATAAAGAACTAATGTCACGAATAAATTTTGTATTTATTAATGCAACATATTATCTCATTATACAACTTACACTTGTTTTTGGCAAATTTACAAATTGTTAACTCGAATATACAGCTATTACACATATCATAATTTGCAGAAAAATTGCTTATGAACACATAAATCGATACAAAAGGAGTATATAATTTTATTTGGATACTGATACGTTCTGGGTCTCCAAAAGACACGACCGGACTACTACCATTTCTTTTATTCTTGAAGAAGTGTTCGTATGACCATTACTAGTAGTGGAGAAAATAATCAGCAAGTTTATTGCATCTCGTATCGTATCTACATTTTTGGGAGATTGACCATCTCAAATCGGTCTCTTATCATATGCATATGATCCAATGAACATTCATATTCGCTGTTGGAACCCAAGTGATTTATTGTTGGTGTTCGGGTCTTGATAATCATAGATTGCCGGATAAATTCTTGAATCGTGTATAGTTCACTTTCTGAATACAATATTTCGACCCTATTTGTGCCTTGGGTTACACGAAATTTGTATTGAGATAAGACAAGAAAACACTCAAATTCTAGACACAAGAAAGAGAGCGAAACATGAAGAAGATTGTATGTGTTGTGATGATTCTTCATGTTCTTCATAAAAGACCAAATTTCATGTTTATGTATAATAAACAAATAGTAGTTGTAGGGAAACGTTGTGTCTCTTGATGAAAAGTCACCCCTTTTAATAAATGGTCACAACCCTTCAATTACTTTCTGCAACGAATTTATGACAGTTAAAACTGTCACTAACTGCAGCCCATTGAAAGCATATGTCCATTAGCGATGACCAGTTTCTGTCACTAATGCAAATGGTCATATCTTTTGAACCATTGCAACACTATGGTGACAAATGGATTTCTGTCACTATATGAAATATCCAA
>BQNB010176354.1:0-13071 GCA_026074375.1 Tanacetum coccineum
GAAATTTCTTTTATATATATTTTAAAATTTTGATATTTTTTTTATTTTTTTAAAAAAATTTTATTGGGTGTGAAATTTTCGAAAATATTTTTGGTTTTTGTAACAAATAAGTGCAAAAGGCGCAAGCTCCCCCCACACTTAAGGGTTTGCTTGTCCTTAAGCAAAATAAGGAAAAGAATAAGCTTTACAAAACAAACATAGAATTATGAAAAATATTTTTGGATTTTTAATATGTGAAAACATATATGTTTGACAATACCTAATGATCTTCAAGCTGTAATAACATGAATAAGCAGCTCATGAATAAGGAAAGTATAATTCACTCAAACACTCTTATATGATGTAATAGAGGGTAAAAGGGAAATCACACTCAATTGCTCAGACATGATTCATTAAGTTACCATAGGCTTGTACAAGAAACAAAACTGCAGTGACATGGCGTAAGCACCAGGTAAATTTATCAAAAGAGGACTTTATTCGGGTTGTAATGTTAGGCTAAGGGTTAATAAGGGTGTGGATAAGGCATGGAAAATATATACTGAAATTGGTTTTATAATATACATGTCGATAAGTCCAAGAAACCCATTTTGCTAGTTACGACAATCCACAATCCTGCGAGTTTATCGAACAAACCAACCTCCATCTAACAAACAACACTTATTCATACTTCTTCTTCTTTTTCCGATTCAATTTCATTTTTTTCACATTTTTTTTTCTCTTTTTTTTTCTTTTTTTTTAATCCACCCTTATTCAAACAACTAACAATTCCTCCACACTTGAGATAAGCATACACTACAAAAAATACAAAATCAAAAGGACGTCTCCTTCATCTTTGATGAAATGGCAAAACACTTATAGCAAAACGCGAGCAAACCATAAGCAAAAAAAATTTCAACCAATCATACCGAGCAACTAGCAACCAACCGTACGGACTTTCGACAAAGGGTAAGGCTAGGCTAAAGGTTACATTTTTTGTATATTTTTTAAGTGGATGAGAAAAATGAATAAAATGGCTCAACGGGTTTAAACTAGGGGTATCTAGCACTAAAGATGAGTGCTAACATAAAAGTTTTATTTGGGTGGTTAGCTAATCAGTGTAATTAGCTAAAAGAATAAATAATATGAAATGGAATGGCCATTTGGTTTAAATCCTAAGTTGCCTCTTTATCACTTAAAAATACCTTTATCATGCGAACGTGATCTCACCGCGGTCTCGTAACGATTATCAATCACAAGTTCTAGAATCAATAAATTACCCGCACACTCATAATCAAAGGAATCAAGCATAAAATACGTACGATATATACAGGCTCAAAATCCTCACATATTTACTGGAATGGTTATAAATTTGCAAGTAATGTTATCAATCCCGAGTCGGATCTGCTTTATCAATCGGGACACATCTTTGATTTCAAAACTTTATTTATTTTCTACTATGTTTTTATTCTAATATATTAACCTAAGTGGCAAAAAAATTATAAACAAGAATAAATTTTTAGATTACCGAAGGCGAACAAAAGTTACAAATTAATAATGAGTCTTATTTTTCAATTCATTTTCCCCCACACTTAAGTTGAGCATTATGTGTAATTAGAAAATAACTTAAAAGTGTGACAAACGGGAAAAATAAATATAAGAGAAACGAGACTTCCCAGGGCTCATAAGTGCTCGGTTGAATTATGAAAGATACGGCGCTAAAAAAAGGCCAACCATGTGTATTCTACCACATGTAATATACTGATCTAAATATATCACATCCCTAAGTGATAAGATGCCAACCACCAATCCAAGCTCCACCTGTTTTATTTAATCTGCAAAATAAACTAAACTACAAAAACCATAAAATACTAAATAAAACGCACTTTCGTAGGCAACACGTTGCAATTTAGCAATATGCAACCATGCCTTTACAAACGCCCCTCGGTAGCCCGAGTGGGACGAGTTATAGGTCTCGTGAGGTTCCAAGGAACACACCCAACAAAATTTCAAAACATCTTTTTTTTTAATTTTTAATTTTTTTTTATATACATTTACTAAAACAAGCATAAACAAGACATTACGAAATGAAAAATAACATAGAAAGAAAAATATAATTACTAATATGCAAACACTCAAAACACATATATAAATAATAAAAAAATAATTGGCGGAAATAAAATCTTTTTGTATTTTTTATTTTTTGATTTTAAGACAAACACATATTACCAAACAAATATTATAATTGAAAGTTTAAAAATAAAAAAAAAAACATAATTTACAAAATAACTACCTATGAATTTTAAATTTTTTATATATATTTTTATTTTATTTATAAATTTTTTCTTCAGAACAAAAGTGTGTCGCACTTGGAAGAAGAAATGCGGCGTACATTTAACCTAATTTTTCAATATTCAGAAATACTTAGGCGTCTGTGAAAATTTAAAAATAACGCCAGCACACAAACCCAGGAAGCCGTTTTATATGACAGAAAAATGTTTTTTTTTCTCTTTCACACTTATTATTTTTTACATAACGACAATGATATAAACAAATACTGACAAACACTACATCACAGACATACAACTAAAAAATGAAACTCATTTAGATTTTTAATAATGCAAATCAAACACACACAAACAAGCAAACTAAGATTCAATAATTACCAACAAATAAAAACATTTAACAAGTATTCACATAACCTAAAAAGACAATGCATCGGTTTATTTTTATAAAAAAATGTTTTTTTTATACAGGTGCAAAGTGTGGCGCACTTCGAAAGAAGTGCGGAGTACCTTACACAAATTTTCTAAAATTTCTCTCTTTTTTTTTACAATGCAATTCAAGAGAATATCAAACCAAACGTAAGAGATTAAAACAAAACTCAATGTTTTATTATATAGAACAGACATGCCAATAATTTAAAAATAAGCAAAAACACAAAGCGAAAACAATTTAGAAATAAAAATCTTTTTGGTTTTTTTTTCGAATGACAACTAAATATTAACAAAATTACAAGGCTATAATCAAAAAATGAATTTTCCAAATGATCACATTACCTGAACTAAGATTTGAGGGTTTGTTTTGGTTTGGGTTATTAAAATAGATTTCTGTTTGTGATTTTTTTTTGCAGAAAGTGCCGCACATTGTGTAAGTGCGCGTACTTCGGGGTTTTTAGAAAAACCGCGCACAACATTGTATGTGCGACTACTTCTGAGAAAAATGATTTTTGGGTTACTGTTTGCCAGAAAACGATACGGCGGATTGTATAAAGTGATGTAGTATTTCAGGGATTTAGAACATGCAAACACACTAAGAATGCATAAGACTATCAACAATCTGTAAATAATAAAACAAACCCCGGCAGCGGCGCCAAAACTGATGTTGTGTTTTACGAGCTTCTAAATTTATAATAACCTAAAATACCCATTGACCGAAAACACAACATTCGTGGAAGTATACACTATTCAAGTGTAATATAGTATTGAGTAAGTCCAGGTCGTTCCACAAGATTTGTAGCAATTTACAGATTGTTTATCAAGTAACAAAGCTAATTGATTGTCATGGATCAAATACCAAACGGGTGTATTGTAGTGACAAAAACAAGACATGATCCACATGAAATAATAGATATAGAATAGAGCCAGGACTTTATATAAACAAAAGCATAACAAGTCATATATTATGGGTAATCAAAATAACAAGCATATCTACCAATGATAAACATGATCCTTTCGGCCTATATACTACATCATCCACAGTGCTAAGAGTGGTTTAATCAAATATCATATATAGTAATTCTCTCAACCGCGGTCGGCTCAACATAAGAAAGGTCTTAAACATTACTCCTACTTGGTTTTTTATCAATTACCCACACACAATTCTCACAAGCAGGTATTGATGTCATATGTCCATCATGATTCAAAATATCTCAAGGCAATTAATCCTTTCGGCCGATTTCCAATGGCAAGATCATCAGAGATAAACAATGACCAAGTAAGATAACATCGAATTCATAAACATGTATATTCATAAATCATAGCAAAATCATCCAAATATATTCATGTTTCACATATAAGAAGCAAAGTAACAATACCAATATTTCGACTACAACAACCATCAACCCAAAACTAGTAGTTCCATGATCAACCAACAACCAAATGCTACTAAGATAACCTGGAATATACTATGTAACTTCTAGAAATCTGCAGCATATCACCAAATGGAGTGTTTGGTAAAAAGGTTTATGGTGATGACCTTAAGAGAATTTGGTGTGAATCCTCTAAGAATCAAATGGAAGTGTTTAGATTCTGGAAATGGATAGAATGTGGTCTAGATATGGTGGTGGATTCAGTGTATTTCCGTGTGGAAAGTAGTGGTAGCATGGTGGGGACATGGTGGGGAAGGGGTTTGGATCTTTGAATCCTAAGCTCCTCACCACTCCTTCCTCCTCTCAACCCATAATTTAGAGGATTGTGTTGTGAGAATGGATTGGTGTGTTGGATTGGACGAATTTAAAGGGTATTTATAGGGTAAAATTTACTTGGGGACCAAGCAAAGGTTGTATGTGAACGTTTTTGAGGCTAAATTCACGTTTTTAATGTTGCAGAGTGAAAGTGCGGTGCACATTTTTATTTGTGCGCTGTACTTGGGATTTTGTGAAATGTGCGCGCACATTTATATTTGTGCGACTTTTTGATCCATTTTCAAGTTCTTGTCAAAAACCAAGTTGTAGAGAATGCTTTCCCGGACGCGTGCCGCCAGAATCGCGTCAAACGGTAGTTCGTAATGCTCAAGTAATGGCCAAAACATGGACAGTGGTCGGGAGATCTTTATCTCCGTTATTTCTTCGTTTAAGCTCAAATCTTTGTGTTTTCTTCCGTTTTCTTCCACGACACGTTCCAAGAACCTACAATAGCAAATATACTCTATTCTATACCAAAAGTTCCTATATTTAACCAATAAATATACATAAAAGCATTGATAACGCGTATAGAAACATGTATAATTTTGAGCGCTATTATCTAGTTGTTTGATCTTCTTTCTAAAGCAACCTCTCTACAATGTTTCTAGATTCTATTCTTAAAATCATTTTTTGAGAAGAGTAACTGTTTGCCCATAAATATTCCATTTCTTTACATGTTCGAAAGAATTGTTAAGACGAACAGAGTCTCTACAGTCTGTTCTCAGAATCTAAAACATTATCTTTAACTCTTTAAATCAACATTTTGTCCTTTATTCAACACTTTAACTTGGTCTTTATATCTTTCAAGCTTAGCAGTTAAAGTATCATTG
This sequence comes from Tanacetum coccineum, assembly GCA_026074375.1. Classification (NCBI taxonomy): domain Eukaryota; kingdom Viridiplantae; phylum Streptophyta; class Magnoliopsida; order Asterales; family Asteraceae; genus Tanacetum; species Tanacetum coccineum. The sequence goes on from BQNB010176354.1 coordinate 5,272, forward strand.
ACACTTATTGATCCTAGATTTTATCTGGTAACAATAAGTTACTTAGGTTTTTAGTTGTTCAATCACAGATAATATCAGTGAATCTTGTTGTGTAGATGAGCTAGAATTCTGAACAGCTGCCTGTTGTGATTCTGTCACATACTGAGAATAAGGAATGATATTGCTATCACTGGTTATTTCAGTCTCTGAATGGTTCACAACATTCGACTGTTCAAAAGACGGTATCACATGCACACCTTGATTAATCATATTGTTATCCACATTATCAGGATTGTGTACCTCATTGAGAGCATCTGAACCATAATGTGATAAATTCACCAAGAGAGCAACTTTGGCAGTGTTGAGTTCATCACAATCAGAGTCATATGCATCCAAATCATCAGCTTGATAAGCAGCATTATGAGTAATGACAGTCTGTGTAGCTTGACCTTCTGCTGATCCTGGATCTGCCAAAAATGCTAGTTCCTCCTCATGTAGAATTTGACCATTTGCTTAAGCTTGCACCAGTAACACTTTATCCTTAAACCACGAATCATCCCGTTTCCTTTTAGGTTTAGTGCACTATTTGGACATGTGTCCTCCCCTTTGCAGTTGTAACAAATAATGGTCCTTTGTTTCCCAGAATTGCTTCCACTTGCTCCTAGAGTGTAGGTCCTAGTCGTACCCGTAGCAAAAGAAATTTGTCTCTCCTAAACTGGTTATAAAGTCACTCTTCCATCATTAATGGTAGCTTGTTGCCTAGGGTTTGATGAATTCCTTGGCTGGTTGTTAGTAGTAGGATAGCGAGATGTGGCGATAGCTGATAGGAATGACATCATATGGTTGATGGCATCAATGGGATCATCACCTTGCTTGAACACTGGAACAGTTAGACCTAAGTCTAGTCTGTAAAATTCAGGTTATTTTTGTTGTTGGTTAACTGTGGGAGCATACTCCATTTAAGGGATAGATGATGGTGGAGAATAAACATTGTGGTTAACTGATGATTGATAATCATTTGATGGATAAGTAATTGGAAGAGGTGTTGATGATTGATTGTTTGAGTGAGTAATTAATGCTGAGACTGATAAGGTGATCCATACTGTGGAGACTGATATAGTGAAACTTGTGGTTGAAATTGAGAGTTTTGGTATGAGTTCTGATGAGTTTGAATAAGGAGATTGGGTCATCTGATGGGTTGCAACCAAAGCAAAGCGGTCTGAGTGGCGTTCATGGCAGTAAACAACTTCATTTGCAAGAAAGTTGGGTGGTCCCCAAGTAGCATGAAGCTGATCAATATTATTGTGTGCAAGTCCCGAGCAATGTTTGACAGTCTAAAAATTTACGTCCACTCAGGAGAAGATTTTCAAAGAACTTGGTGTTTACCTTGAAATTGTTCCAGTTTCACATTGTAAATGTCATAAGTAATTTGCAATCTCTTTCCTGTTTTGTTAATGAAGTTCGTGCATGGAGAATGTGAATTCTTTCCCAAAGTTCCTTGGTGATTCGACGATGCTAACATGTGCATAGACCTATGGGTGGAATCCCTAGATAATGATCTGGTTGCCTTGACATCACAATCCGTTTGAATTGCATCTGTAGCGATAAACCAATTATTTTCTTGTCATCACTCTATTCACCTCAATCGTATGGCCGAGGAGAGTGGAAACCATTTTCAAACGAGTTCAAGGATCTTTCGTCCATTTTCTATTCCAATCATGTATAGCTCCATTCTGCTTTTCTAAGAATCGTCATATCTTTTTCCAAACATTTGTGGATCGCTTGTTTAGCACCCGAACGAATTTCTTTTGTCCAGCAAGATTCGTCATTGAGAAAGTGTATGTTAAAACGATTACTGTTTGATCGAACGTTATTAAAAAAACTGTGTTGTTGTAGTTATCTTTTGTGTGTTTTTTGTCTTGAAACTATACGATGTACATTCTTGATTAACCGGGAAAACAAATAAATGTTTCACGATTTTACAAAATCAAAGAAATAAACCGTATAATTTTTCGATAGCAATTTGAGGTTCCAAAGAAAAATGGCGAATTAGGTTGCCAAAGAAAACTGCGAATTTGGTTGCCAAAGTAAAACTGCCAATTCGGTTGAAACTTATAACCGCGAGTTCGGTTAACAAAGGAAATGCTAATTCGGTTGAAACTGAAATTGCAAATTCGGTTACGACATGGAACTGCTAATTCGATTGACAAGGAAATCTGCGAATTCGTTTGATGAAGGAAATCCGCGAATTCGGTCAAGTCAAAGAAATTGCAAGTTCGGTTAATACGCGCAGTTGCGAGTTTGGTTGAACCTTGAAAGCTGCTAATTCGGTTGAACTTGAAAGCTGCTAATTCGGTTGTACTTGAAGGCTACGAATTTCAGTTATAATTCAAGCTGGCTAATGTTCTGTTGTACGTGAGAGCTACGAATTCAGATTAGAAAAATGATTTTTGTGGGCCTACTAATCATGCTACAAATGAACCTAAGAATTATGATTGCGTATTTTGAAAAATTGAGTGGTGGGAAATTTAGAGGGGAGAGAAAATTCATAATACAAATGTACTAAGTGATTTATGCATTAGGCATGTGTGTAGACTATATAGCATACTCATTGTACGGATTAAAACTGAAAACGGGCCATATCGGTAAGAATGAAAGATGCAATCACGTCAACTCTTGTCAAAACAAAAAAATCTCAAAAACATAAAAAGACTAACTTTTGATTGTTTTTTCCTAAATTTTCTTGTACAACTAGTATTACTAAACCTATAGGTACCTTAAAAATGCAAACTTAAGTTTTTAGGCCTATATTTTTGAAAGAAAATGAGTATGACAAACTTGGTCAAATTAGTCTTAGAATCATTAACAAAAACAAACATCTAAAGGCTAAAAATGAATCTCTCAAAAAGACCATTAAAGAACTTAAAACAAAGCTAGACACATTAGAAAAAGGTAAAGAAACTAGTAGCAATTATGATGCTTGTAATGAACTTAGATTAGAAGTCAACTCTCTAAAACTAAAACTAGCTAGTTTTGAGAATAGTAGTTCGTCTTTACAAAAAATGGTCGAAATGCAAAAATCGTCAAAAGATAAGTGTGGATTAGGATACACAGAGACTATAGCTTCATCTAGAAACACTAAAATCAAAAATCTAGGAGATCAACTTAAAAAGCTCTCTATAGAACCGGCTTGCCGGTGCCATTCATCAACAGCACCGGCTGTCTGATGACAGTTCAGAAAAGAAAGAAGACTTGGAAACCAAAGTAGTTAAACAAAATGACTCCATTCTAATTACCAAAAAGTCTATTTTAGGTGCACCAAAAGGTAACAAACTACCACCAATTCTAAAACTTGGTCAAGCACATGGAAAAAGTAAAATCCAAATGCCCCATAAAATGACCCATAGGAAACCTAGTAGTCTTTACCCCAAAAGCGATTATCTTCAAGTAGATTGGAACTATGAAACACAACAAGAACAACAATTACAACCTCCTATGTATAATCAATGTTGTCCTTTTCCTCCATTTCCATACATGGGACAACCAAACGGTATGTATAACACTAACGGACCCATAAGATATTGGGGACCAAATGCTTGAGTTGCTTTATGTATCTAGGTACGTCAAAAGGTGAAACTTGACCTGGATGAATGGATCCAAGATAGCGGTTATGCTAGGCATATGACGGGAAACAAAGATCTCTTCTCATCCTATAAACCTTTTGATGGAGGTAACGTGTTGTTTGGTAGTAACACTAAAAGCAAGATCATCGGCAAAGGTACAATTTCTCATAACTCTCTCTCCATCAATAATGTTAGTTACGTAGAAAATCTTAGTTTTAATCTTTTTAGCATAGGTCAAATTTGCGATAAAAAGTACAATGTACTATTTAGTGAAACCAGTAGCAAAATAATTAAAAATGGCATAACCTTAGTGTTGTCTTGTATAATCCTTCACAACTTCAATAAGCAAACTCGAATAAGCTATAGATAAGCCCTTAATGAGCCGGATGTAAGAAAAGAAAGGTAGAGAGAGAAAGAAACTAGAAAACTTAGATTAGAGAGAGAATGGTGAGCTACAAGTGTGTGAAAAATGTAACCAACACCCTCTCCATGTGTGGAGAGGGTTCTTTTATACCCTTAGCCATTTACTTGGCACATGGGATTTTCTACTTTGGTCGGGCTTGGCTAAACTTGGGTTTTAAGCCCGAAACACGGACAATATTAGATTCCAATCCAAGCCCGTTGAACCGGACTAGCCTATTACAATACAAGACCTAGTTTGACTTTCTAAGACCGATAACATTCTTGTTTGACTTAATATAACTAAGGCTAACAATCTCCCCGAATGTTGAGGTCTCTTTCTTCAAACTCCTCTGTACCACCAATGACGTTGAAGATATGACTTTTGACTGTATGCTTTGCCTTGTTTTGGTCTTGTCTTGTTTGTAATGGCTTTGTTCATTCATGCTTTGTGATCTTGATCTTGAGCCTTTATCTTTTGACTTTGAGTTCTTGAGATCGTTATCTTGCATCATCTCCTTGACTTGAATCATTTTGACTTGACTTTCTTGATCAACTTGTGCTCTTGACCAACATGCTCATACTTGTTACATTCTTGTTTGACATATGTGATTATAAGTCTAACAATCTTCCCCAAATAGACTATTCTTTATTTGACTTTGAGGCTCTTTGATGGTGGGGAAGTTTAGAATCAACGATCTTGATGTTGAACGATTGACTTTGAAAGCTTGAGTATGAGCATGTGGTTTATGAATCCGACTTCGCTGGAATGAGGCTGCAACACCGTCGTCTAAACCTGAAATAAGACAGTTAGCAATAAAAGATGAATATGGCTTTGTCATTCATCTTGAGTTCGGTTGCATTAACCTCCAGTTTCCCGTTTTATAGTATAAATACTATACCTGTGATTAGGTAGATTCAAAGAATCTCCTTGACAGGGTTTCCAGCTCAAAGCGTAGGATCTTCTAACACATATGTATCAGATTCACCATGCTTGCTAGTTCTCATTACCGGAACGTCTCAAAGCAGACAACACGGTAAGAGTGAATCAGATAGTTACTATCTTTCTGATTTAGTCATCAATTCATTTACTGGACCAAAATTGATATCCAGTTATCACAAGCTTGATTCATATAGAATCTTGCAAGTCACCTACCAAGAGCTTGTTTGATGTTGGCTCAAGCAGGATTTCCATCTTCACTGTGAATACTTAAGTATCACTCGGATGTTCTGGCAAGATCTCAAGGATAATGCGTAGGACTCTTTGTTACAACTTGTGAACTTTAAGGTGTTCAGCAAGAGTATTTTGACATTGTGTCCTAATGAGATTTATAATTTGATCTCTTCTTGGCTCTAGACTCGATTTGTGCACTTTTGGTTTTAGTAATCGGAGGCTGGAGCAGACTGCCACCTATTCAATATCAACAATCTCGGAGTGAGATGTCAATAGATAACGTGTGTATCTCCGTGACAAATGAGACAAGTTTCTTTTGAGAGAAACCCGAATGGCTGGGAAGGGTTGTGCATTGCATCACTGGGTCCATGATGTCGTCTTCAATATCAACAATCATCTGTGTGATTTTGATAGATTATGTATTGACCCGGTTTCTGCCTAAGGTGTAAGGAGGGCTTCTTTCTTTTCACCCTTTATCCATACATTTCTTTTTCATTCTTCAACCCCTTCAATGCTTACCAAGACGTCATTACTAACACCTTGTTGTGATTGTTCCAGTGTTAGCTCAATCTTAGTCGGCATTTTTCCCTTTTTACTCATTCAACTCCAATCATACCTAAGGACTGCTATTTCTAACTATGGAGTGTCCTTGGGTAGATCCCTCCGGTTCTGGTTGGATCGTAGGACTTATACCTAACCTAACCACCTTATGACTTCAGAATCGTCGTGAAATTAATAGGTTGTTGGGTATGAGATCGAACCATAAAACCATTTTCTGACATTGTTATTTTAAATACTCCCCCTACACATATGCTCCGAGATTCGAAATTGTTTAGCACATGAAGGAAAGAGTTGCACTTAGAGTCTTAAAGATCACATTCTTCTATATCATATTTTAATTAGAATTTTCTCCCCTTATTTTAAATAATAAAAACACTTAGTATTTGAAATACTAATTGATTAAAATTTGACATGAAAAATTCTGTGGGGAAAAAAATTATACCACGATATTGCATGAATTCATTTTTTAGATTTCTCCCCTTCAACAGTATATGTGGGATACCAATATTTATTAAAACTTGACATTGGAATGAAAAATTGATATGACACCACAAAATGTTGAAGACGGAGTGAGATGCCTTAGTGAACAATGTATATTATTAATTGACATTAAGTTTTCACATTTTAATTTCACAAAATGTGTTTGGATACATAAAATTGACATTTATGAAATGTACCCAACACATTAAAAGGCTTTGTTGTAAAAGTTCCCCCTTAGAAATTGATTCACATAAAATGACATTCTATGTACTACAATTCTTTATAAATTATTCGAGGAAGGGAGTGTTGAACACACAATTTTAACAAATTCCAATTTTTATGGAAAGATACCACAACTTATATTGTGGACAAGGTGACATTGAAAGTTCTTTTTTGAAAAATTATGTTCAACGATTTTAAAAAACACATGATAGAAGACTTCTCTTCTATTTTTATAGTAAGCGCACTGAAGCGTACACTACCCTATAACATTCGAGACCGAGTTATGCACTGAAATGTACATAAGTCATTAAGAAAAATTTAGAAATGACATGTTTTGAAAGCATTTGAAACTCTTGTTCGAACTTCATTTACACGCCCATGTTTGACGAATCAACATGACGAGACGATGTCTCTCCTTGTTCTTGTACCGGTGTACTGAAGATGTTGATAAATTCATCATCGTCAAATTGTGCATTTTCTGTATTGGTTTCTGCTTGAATAATGTTCTCAGGTGCAGTGACAGTTGGTACTTGAGTTGGAGTTTGATGTGTTGAATGAATGTTCAATGGAGGTGGATCTGCAACATCGGTTGTTGGAGAATTGTGAGTTGTGTTATGTTGTTGACGTTTATCGGGATTATCAGCAGCATGTACAGCGGAAGACTTTGACACAACATGAGAAGTTCCATTGAGTAATTCACTGAACATCGGACTATAAAGCAATTCCAGCTCATTTGACGTTGTTACTGTCTCAGCAACTTGAGGAACATTTTCTGGACTTTGTGGACCGGGACTTAAACTGTCTTGTTCAAGTACCGTCGTCGAACATTGTGGACCGGGGTCAGAACTGACGTGATCTGACGCCATTTTTCTGTATCATCATCTGTGAATCCACTTTGACAATGGTTTCTGAGATATCAGCTTTTTTAGCAGCCATACTCTGAGATTTTCCTTGTTGACATTACATAAGGTACCTGCACTTAAATCAAGACTTTGTTCCTTCTGAACATTGATTGATGTACCTGCACTTACATCCAGAGTGTGTGCATTCATGAATATTAGGGATATCTACATTTGAACCATGTGGGGGTTCACTGTCAACCTTGCTTGTGCAAGAGTCGAATAACTTTCCTGTAGGAATCCACCTAAGACCAACAGATTTGAAAATTCTACCCGTGGGTTTCCACCTAAGATCAGATCTAGGAGATGTTTTCTCATACACAGCGGAAGTCTTATTAGGAGAAAACCTATGTCCTGTAAAGATCTGTCTACCAGGTTTCTGAGTATGACTCTTTTGATCTACGGGTTTGTTACTGTTTGTGGTCTTATTGGATTGAATCTTAGCATGCGAATTTACTTCCTT